>CAEGAF010188602.1:0-16743 GCA_903067075.1 Micropoecilia bifurca | reverse complement strand
TTAATTCAATCCAACTTTATAACAGTCACAAAATGTCACCAAAATCACTCTGTCCCTCTAAAATCTTTCAGAAAATCGTAAAAGTGTATAGAATTGTATTGTTCGCTGAATATCGCAATATATATATCATATCGTGGGCAGAATATTGTGTATCGTATCATTATTGTATAACTACAGCCCTATAACCAATTACGAATTTAATGATGCCACTTGACTTAATGTAATATTTTGCTTGTTGATTCTATGTTGCATGACTGTGTTTTTGTGTTTATTATGAGGTAAATCACTTTGAAATGCCTTGCTACTGAAATGGGATATACAAATACAATTTGATTGATTGAAATAAAGAAGTGTTGTTTGTATCCCTAAACTATACACAGTTAATCATATTGATATTTATTGATATTGATCAAACGGTGGAGAAAAATGATTAAATAAATAGAAAATCTGACAATACGAACAGCTTTCAAGGGATTTAAGCAGTGCTGGAATTGGAATTTATTATGAAACCAATAAATCAAAAATGTTATCACGATAAGAAATTTATCACAATAAATGATAAACGATATGATGCCCACACCAGTCGCTATGGGGTTGCTATGACAACAATGAACAAGCCACAAGCTTAGAACTAGCAGCTCTCCCCTCGTTCCTATCTAACTTACAAGCATAAGTACATCATAACTATTAGTCGCTCAAAATTATTGAGTACTCTACTCAACTCTGCGTAGTACTAAGATAAATATCAGTGATATTTACTGTAGTACTTACTGCCAAACTAGCAAAATTAGCTATAATGTAGCTTTTATCTGAAAGCTAAGATGGACTTTAGCCATCTTTTACTACATGTACTTATTCTGCCAATAACCAGAACTTTCTTATTCACACAAAGATTCTGTACATCCTTTACACACAAGACTCAGGTCACATCTGAAAAGATCAGATACGTATCGGACATCCAAGTGGCCTGGGTCCATTCTAGAAACTCCGATCTGTGTTGTTCAGACTGTCATGAAAATATCATATACAGGTCGTATCAAGGCAAGAATACAATAAAATAAAATAAAATAAAAAGATCGCATTTGGTCACTCATGCTGCAGTGTGAACGTAACCTTGGATATATGTTCCTAAAGCCGATACGTATCCGATCTTATCAACTGTGACCTGAATCTGAATGTTCAGGTCGTAGGTCATCCGACCTGAACGTCATTGATACTTGACAAACGTCATTATTCTGCGTCCTGATACACAGAAGCGGGAAGAAAAACAACAATCATATGGACTATAATGGGGATTAAGTTGTTGTAATGGCTCCGGTTAGACAACAACTTACAAATCATAAGCTAAGCTCCACCGTTAGCGTCTACGTTTACCTCCGCAAACACTGAGCGCTACTTCTTCTTTTTTTATATAGGTTGGCTACGTGTGACGTTATTGCGCCCTCTACTGCGCATGCGGGACACTTACAGGTCGTTTGCAGTTCACACTGGAGATCACATACAAGTCGCATATGTATAGAAGCGTGAACGGCCATGTGGACAAAATAAATAAATTTAAAAAAAAAACATTTCACAAAAAATTTGAATGGAGCATTACGGTCTGAAGTCTGAAAGACAAAATTTTACAAAAGAACAGATATTTATAAAGTTAAATGTGTAATTATGATGGGTAGTTAATGGAGGAATAACATCTGATTGTTATTCGTTTTCTGAAGATTATTCTTGTTAAAAGGATCAGTACCATAAGAAGAAAAGTAAATAACATTTCCTTGAAATGGCCTAAAAGTCTTAATTACCTCTGTGCATTGATAGTTTCTGTGGTGACTGCTGCTTTGTGGACATTTAATCTCAACTTGCATTGTTTGCTCACTCCTCCTTCCCCCCATCACCAATGAATGAGATGTGTGTATGTCTGGGTGTAACTGGATGACGGGGTTCAAAATACCCAAAGTTCTTTTATTTCATGATGAAGTGGAAGGAGGAACACCAGTGCTGTTTGCACATGTTTTAGTATTTTTATTTTTTTATTTATAGCATGGCTCAGCTGAGAGAAAGAGTCAACAATCAGCAGATAACTTTATCAAACATTGGGTGTGAGTCAGGGTGTGTTTGCTAAAGGTGTATTGTCTGCAGCAACCGGCTGTTCATAGGGTCCGTTACATTTTCTTCCATTCAATAAATATTAACCTTCAGGCAGCTTTAGCAGCAACACTTGAAGTAGATCCCACAATACACAGAGATCATTTAAGACCCACTGATTTAACACTTGGGTCATTTTAGAGCCAAACGTTCCTATTTTTTCCAGTTTTATGTTTGTTTTATAAACGGGGAGTAGTTAGCATTTGTTAGCCAGGTTTAGCATATAGGAAGCCCATCAATTCTATCTCTTTTAAACAACAGAGCAGCACAGATTTAACCTCTGAATGTAAAACATTTAAAACAGATGGTTATATAATAAGTCACTTGAAATGTGTACCTCAACTCAGTTTTTTTTCTTTACAAAAAGCTAAAATTATATCTGCTTTCTTGTAAACTATCTGCAGCTACTGAAATGAGCTGGTTTAATAATGTTTACATTAGAAACAACTGGTAGCCTGTGCAGATTGTATTCACATAATTTTAATAACTGAATCTACAACATTTAAAACTACAGCTATGTCACTTTAAATGTGAACCAAAACTTATATATATTTAGATTAGCATAACAATTTGTAGCCTACTTTTTTGAATACAGTTTTTTAATTGTAAAACAATACACTTTAAATTGCTCAAATTTAAAGAAATACTCAAGAGACTAAAAACTGCATTGAAAACAATCCAGCACTAATAAATTAATTTTTTAGGACAAGTTGAGAGCAAAGCTTAGCTGTTTTGGCAAATTGTTGGGAAAATAATAAAATATATAAAACTCTCAGGGAATTTTTATATTTCCATAAGCTGCTACTAAGCAAACCTGGGCTAAGTTTAGCTTAGCATGACAGGAGACAGAATTTAACTGCCATGTTTCTGCTAGTTAGCTTTGCTTAATTAAGTCCAGTTTGGAATGAGAACTGAAACAAACATGTTTTAGTGGCAATAATCAGTTTCTCAAAATGTAAAGATCATACTTATGTTTGAAATGAGAAAACTGAGATTGCGTCCCAAAACTCAAGCTTTAAATTACACTCTTTATGCCATGTTTTTAGCTTAAAAATGCTAATCAGTGAATATTTTATATGCTTGACTGTTAGCCACAGAAATACTTCAACTCATGTGGCTAAAGTTCTTGGAGTACGTTCCTGTTTTTATAAAATAATGGACCAAATGTGTTGCTTCAAACTAAATACCTGAGTTCTATGTGGAGTGACAAAATTTGATCTCCTAAATCTGAAACTCTCTAAGAAAAACGGGATACAAAATCAAATTTTATAAATAATATAATATTTATATGAATATTTGATGAATATTGGATGAATATTGAATATTGGATGAATATTTCTAATACTCCACAAACCTTCAAACAAATTATAATTAGTTTGCAGGGGTTGATGGTGGAAAATATTACTTTTTGAAGAAAGTTTAGCATGACCTAAACTTTAATAAATCAGATTTTTAGGATGTGTACTTCATGTGAAGTATAAATCTCATCCTACATAGTTCTATGAAGAAAACCCACAATCTCAAACAAAAACTTCCTGTTTCTTTTTCTTATCGACTTGTCACAGTTAAAGCTACAGCACCTTATATTTTCTTTGTGCTGGTGAAAAATCCAGAACAACATATATTTCCTTAAAGATCGTCGTCACCTTTGACCACATATTTCTACCATTAAAATAAACATTTGACATTTGACGATTCAAAATATATCATTATGTTGTAGAGAAACATGCATGACTTGAAAGAGTGGGAAGATTCTTGCATAAAGATAGTAAATGTGGAATAACTGGCTCTACAGGCTATTGGTGACTTCTTAAGAAAGGCAAATTTAAGATTTGTTTTATGTAATTGTGCTTTACATCTAAATGTAACCCAAATTAAACTATTTCCCAAATAAATATTCAACGGACAGTTAAATCTGAGCATTGACGTGAAGGAAAACTGCATGTTTTTGTTGCTGCTTGTAACATTAATGCTCCTGTTACTCAACTAAAGCCTCATCAGTTGTGTGTAATCTCAGAGGTGGGCCAAAGCAAACTGTTTTCACACCGATGATACATCAGACACTGGTCCTGGCACATGTTTGTGGATTATGAGATAAAAATAAAACTCCAACACACACATAAATACACACCATCTAGAGATTTGTCCAAACTGATGGCATCCTGTGGCTTATAAAAAGTATTCAACACGCCTTCTACTCTCTTTCCGTCTAAGGTAATTATCATACCTCTGTCTGTGTCTGTGTGTGTGTGTGTGTGTGTGTGTGTGTGTGTGTGTGTGTGTGTGTGTGTGTGTGTGTGTGTGTGTGTGTGTGTTTTCATTTGACTGCAGCCTCTCTTTTGTAAGTGTGTGTGAACGCCAACGCAATCCAGGCAGGTACATCAAGTAACGGCACATACCAGAACCTGTACCAGAGACCGTTGCTGGGTTTTGTTCAGGGTGTTGGCGATGCGTCACTGCGTACAGGTGCCACAGGTTTAGGTTTTGACATGTAATCCTTGAATTTAAATTATATAATAAGATCTTCTACATTTGCGGTGCCTTTTTAGTAAAATTCAAAACGGGTTTGCAGGCGGCAGCATGGGAATGTCTTAAGAAGACATTTAGGTGGGTGTTAATGTGGGTAACGTGGCTCTTTGCCCGGGGCGTAACTGTGTAAAAGGGAGGCATGAGCGTTCCAAAAAAATGTAGCGTGCAGCTAGCACTGAAAATCTAAAACAACTGATGACCTTTGAACTGAAATAAACAAAGATTCTTCTGGAAGAGTGAGCTTGATAATCCTAAATCTGGGGAGTCCAAACTTGGCAAAGACAATAAAATGAAAGCTAAAGTCAAGTCAAGTAGTGATGAATAAAATGGTGTGGTAAAAGAAAAATGTAGTTTTCTCTTCTTTCAGCTCAATGGAACAAATTTATTTTGTATAAGAATTTAATTTGGGTCACTTTCTTTCAAAACGTTTGCTAATTTTTACCCATTTAATTGATTAAACAAAACCTAAATCGGGTGCAGCAAAGCTGGCTTTCAAATAGGTCTTTGGTTAAACATGACTTTTTATAAAAACTTTGTAACATCTTCCATTGCTATAGAAAATAATGTAATAATTTTATCCAGATTAAAAATAAAAAAGGATGAGACAAAAGCTGATGCTGTTCCTCTCTGCTGGTCAAAGTTAATTGGAAGAGGGAGATTTCCAAGATGGCAGCCCAGTTAGTGAGCAGTTAGAGAACGACACCTTCTCCAGATAAGGATATTCATCACAGCCACGTTATCAGACTTTTAGAGTCACATAACGTGAACCTACACGTCATGATGCTGGTTTAAGGCTGGTTTAATTCTCAGGAAGTCACATTTAGACATTTAGCATGTCAGACATTTAGCCTTTGGTAACATGCAAAACTGTATTTTGTTTTTTTGTGGGTTTTTTCTTTTTTTGGGGAAAACATGACAGTGAAAAGCATGAAGGAAGCAAAGATCTCAAGCTTTGACAGTTCATGATGTCGACTTACTGTGGAAAATCACTGGAAACAATGTTTTGCTGAAATACGAATGGAAACTTAGGAAAGAAATAAGGATAATGTTTGTTTTGAATGGCTTTAATGGCATTTAATAGATGAAGATCTAAAGATTATACTTAAGTAACAGTATCTCTACTACTTTAACAAGTTTTTTACTCAAGTAAAAGTAAAAAAGTATTTAGTGAAAAAGAAGTTATGTTTAAATTCTGGTATTTTAAATACTAAAATAAAATTGAAAAAATTTGAAACAATTTTTCAATAAAAATTTGAAACCAATACTTACAGTAGGTCGTATGTAAAAACATAAGCATGTATGTAAGAAAGGGGTGAAGTACTTCCAGTGACAGCATGTGATTTTACTGTATGTTCACCTGGAGTAAATAACAGTAAAACATCAAAGATTGTTTCCAGACAGGAGGTCTCACTTCGACAAAGTCTAGACGTGTATTGGTGAATATCTGGTTAAAATCTGTTTGTTCTTCATTCAGTGGAAAACAAACTGAATGAAAATTAAATTGTATAATTATTTCTGTGGAGAAAATAGAAATCGCTCATTTTACACGAGTAGCTTTCACTTTTACTTGAGTACATTTAATTAAGTAAAAGTGTGGCGTTATAAACTCCTAAGACATTATTTTAAAAAAAACTTGATGAAGTAAATGTAAAAGTGACAACCTGCCTCTCATTAGCCCAGATATTAAAGTTTTGGGGGAAGCCCAAAGTAACAGTCAAGTATTTGAAAATTATGAATTTATAGTCATTTTTAAGGTGAAACAACATTAATGGACACATTAAACCAGCCATCATCAGTTGGTATTATCAGTTCATAACTAATTATGTATAAAAACGGGCCAGATTTTAGAAAGGGCTTACATGGCTGTAGCCCAGGGCCCCAATTTAATGGTGCCAACTGATTTTATTTTATTTTTTTAAAACAATATTTAACAAACATATACTTTGTATAAAAGTGACAGGCCGATATCAGGTGAATTGCAATAATATTTTTGGGATTTTTATGAATATAAGCAATAGTAAAATATTTGAAAATAGAAAACTTACAAGACCTTTTTGAGGTAACAAAATGGGCTTACTGTTTATCATCACGTCATACATAATTACCTATTAACGAAGTGTAATTTTAATCATTTAAATAATGTTTCTAGCTGAATAAATGCCATAATATATCATATTTAAGGCATTTATCGAGCTGAAATCGGGTTTTCCTGCTGCTCCTGTCGTCTCCAACATGGAGGAGGATGTAGGAGTCAATGATTAAAAGTTAACGGGAGAGAGGAGAGGAAGACGCACACAAACAAACCCAGTGAAGAAGACGGAGCGGGGGAAGGGTCAGAGTGGACAGGTTTAGGGTGTAGCCCGTTACTTGTTATCTGATACCGACGGCCTGTTACAATAAAACTCCGCCGACGGCAACAATGGGGATTGTTCTGAAAAGGAGGAGGGGGACAGAAAGATGTTCCCCAGATCGAGGCCATGACAGGAGGAGAGTCACCTCAGATACCCGGATCTTAATTTGAAGTGTTTATTTGTAGTGAGTCAATAAAAGTCAGGGAGCCTGGAGTTTTACAAGTAGCAGCCACTGAACAAGGAAGGAGGACAACCAGGGGTTGAAGGTCGATCTGGGCAGCAATCAGAAAGGCCCGTTGCGAAAGGAGGCAAACATTTAATCATTATATAATCTGTTTATGTTCGTTTTTAATTGAATGATTTATGCTTAAGCCGATATGGAGATGGATTTCAATCCGCAAACGAGGCAGCGGCTGACGCCGCAGGCTCCCCGCGGGGCCCCGCCGGGATTCCCGTTATTCGCATCCAGACTCCGGACCCCCAGCTTGGACCACCTGCCACACCGACACCGACCCCCGGCGGTCCGGGTCCGACCCCCAAAACCCCCCCGCGTAAAACATCCTCCAATCTGTGCGTAAAGGCGCCGAGTCACGCACGTCCCTCCGTTTCTTCCGTTTCTTCCTGAACGTGGCTCATTACGGCGGCGTCGGACTCACCTGGGATGTAAACGTCGCCCCGCTCATGGTCCGGCCGCTCGCTCCAGTTCCGCTTTCCAGGCGAAACGTTCGCCTTTTTCACCAGAAAGGCCCGCGGCATGTTCGACCCGAGCCAGCCGGTCCGTGTCGGGTCGTCTCTTTTTTTTTTTAATTTAGCGCGAGGGAAGTTTTCAGAAAAGTAGCGACGTCAAACCAGGTAACCGCTTAAAAAGCAGGAAGCTGAGGGGTGGAAAATGGAAAGACTAGACCCTCTTCTTCTTCTTTTCCCTCCCCTTCGTGCGCTTTTTCGTCTTGTTACAAGCTTTATCTTCTGATATCTTAGCGCTTTTCTTTCTCTCGAAGTCAGATTTCCAGGTTTGAAGAAGGTCCGGACAGGTGAGTCTGCTCAGGTGAGGCAGGTAAAGTCAGCGCGGAGTCCGCAGCGCCTTCAAATAACGGGAGAGGGTTGAGAGAGAAAAAGAAAAGGGGGAAAAAAACGGCAGATATCCCAGATCACACACACACACACATTGAGTCACACAGAGGTGGGTCAAACAGCAGCTCAGGTGCTCATTTAAAAGGAGAAAAAAAGCAGGAAACAGGCGCCAGCACGCATGCGCGGCAGAAATAACGGTGACAACAGGCTGGAGAGAGACTGGGTTAGGCCTCAGTACCTGCTGAACCGGTTTACCCCTCCTCTCCATGTCTCCGTCTTTCTTTTTCGCTCTCCGTATCTCCACCTCTTCTCCATTCCCCCATAAGGTGGGGAGCCGTGAGAAAAGGCGAGCGGCAGGAAGAAAAACGGCGAAGTTACGATTTCAGCCGCATGGAAACACGAAATCGTGCCAACGACCAAAACTGGCTTAAGATTTCTAATGGAATGCAAAATGAATGAGTGTTTCAGCATCTATGTTTACTCTGAAACACGGTGCTTCTAACAGGGGTCAGATGGGCAGTTAACCAGGGCGGCACAGGAAACGGGGTGGACACTGCAAAAGCAACACCTTACAAAATAATTTGGTTTAGTTTCTAGTGCGATTATCCTAATACGCTAAAAGTAAGGCAAAACTAACGTTTCAGCAAGATACATGAGCCTTTTTTACATAAATAATGTCTTTATATTGATGAAAATGCATTTGTTCCAATGGCAGAGCTGGGCAGTTATTAGTTACATTTATGTGAGTAACCTTTTTTGAAAATAATATTACATTTAAGAGTATTTTTACTATCCCATACATTTTACTTTTACTTGGCTAATTTTATTATGAAGTATTTCTACTTTTACTTGAGTAAAATTTCTGGATTTTCTACCCACTGAATGAAAAACAGACATATTTTAACCAGAAATTCACCAGACACAGACACACACCTGCAGGTTTTGTGAAAGTTTATACGTTTTTTATTGAAAGACACTGATTTGGATATTTTGTTTTGCATTATTTTGTTATTTATATGAATTACTGTCATTTCTATCCTTAAAGTACCAAAACTTCCACTTAACTTTATATTTTGGTCCATCTGATTATGTATTTTATAAAAATATTAAATGGTTGATGATTTTATCAGTTACTCGTAATTGAGCAAACTTTTTATCAAATACATTTTACCCTTGACTCATTTCTTGGCGACTGTTTTGTACTTGTACTTTAGTAAAAATCAGCATGCTTGATTATTTTTTTCATTTAACAAGGAAAACATGCAAAAAGCTTTTTGAAGTATCAGCTCTACTATCCCATTTCTACAAAAAATTGGTTATTTCAGCATTTAAAACTAATATTTTGGCCTGTGAATACTTATTAGCTGACAATTTTTTCCCCATGTGACAAAGAGTTTGGACACCTTTGGTTTAAATTACACACAACAGGAATCTGTTCACCATTTACTTAACATAATAATTACTTCTGAAGGCATTTGGTTGTAAGAGATTTTATTTAGAGACCCCAAATACATGTTCACGCTACATGCAACTTTTAAAGGGATTTGGTTGCACTAAATTTTTACTTTGGAGAATCAAAGTAAGGATCTGATTAGAAAAGCAGGCCACACTTTACAGATTTTTATTTGCAAAAGAAAATTCTGGATCCAATTTCCAGTTCTGCACAACTTCATGTTGGTTAATTACATACAATATTTCGAAATACTTTGTGGCTGTTATCTAAGGAAACCTGAATCATAATTTGAGGTATAAAAGCCGTAGAGTGGTGAAGAGTTTCCAGTCTTATGGTTTCTGGCTTTGTTTACATTTATTCATATCATTAAGAGTTCAGGGAAAATAACTGTTACATGACTTTAAATGACACGGCTAACCACAGTTTGGGGAGACACTTTTCATTATTAGTTTGGCTCAATTTTGCTATTCCAAAATGTACAATTTAGCAAATCTCCTACATCTGTAATACTCAGTCACATTTATACATAAGCTAAATTTTGGGGAATTTCTTAGTTAATGTCTAGGAAATAAGAGCGGAAGAGAGAGCAACATTTTTCCCTCTAATATTTAAATACCACATCATAAAGGGCTCTCTGTTTATCTCTGTTTAGTATTTGAATATTATTGAGGCCAATAGCTTGTGTGATTATTATAGCGAGAGCAGAAAACTCTACTGTGTCATGCCGTTATTAAATACCCAAATGAAACATGACTAATATTTGATGTTTGTCTATAAATTTACCTCTCTAGTACTTACCTCTATAGCACAATTTTGTATAAAATTTCCACATTTTTGACATTTTCTTTTTCAAATCAGGCTGGTTTAACGGGTCCCTATCAGATCATAATCATAAAAGTTGAAATGTTTAAATGAATTAATCCAAAATGTATGTTTCAAGTTGCAGAGTGATGGTATTTAATTTGTGACAGTGCATCACTTCTTAGAAATCAAGATTTGTGTTTAAAGAAGTACGTGCCGAGTTTAGTAATAAATAAATTAATAAACAAATAAACATAGAGGCTGAGTTCACACTGCAGCCTGAAGTGACCCAATTCCGATTGTTTTGACGTAATGTGACCTGTATCCGATCTTTTCATGGCAGTGTGAACAGCTCAGGTCAGATTCTTTTNCATATCCGATACGTATCCGATTCAAATGTGACCATAACGTCCAGGTCTCATTCATCCGAACTGAACGTCACTGATTCTCAACAAAACTCACTATTCTGGGTCCTGATATGCGCAAGTGGGAAGAAAAACAACAACCATGACGGACCATGATTGATTGATTGATTGATTGATTGATTGATAATATGTTGCTCTGGCCGGACAACAACTTCAAATATGTAAGCTAAGCTCCACCGTTAGCCTCCATGTTTACTTCCTCTAAAACTGAGCTCTTCTTCTTTTTATGGCGGTTGGCAGATCACTGAGAACGCTGACGCTATGGCGCCCTGTAGTGCGCATGCGGGACACTTTCAGGTCGTTTGCCCGCTCACACTGCAGAACACATACAGGTCCATTTACTGGCAGTGTGAACGACCCGGGAAAAAAATTGGAATTGCCAAAAAATCGGAATTGAGTCACTTCAGGCTGCAGTGTGAACGCAGCCCGATTTGCTGTCAGTGAGTGAGAAAAGTGCTAGCCTATGCTATTTTAAGTATTTGTGATCATTATCAATATAATAATACATCTGATAGAATAATCAATATTCAACGCATGGATTTCACTCCGCATAGAACCGCACTGCGTAGATCTCCCAGGTCGTATTCTGGGAGATCTACGCAGAGGAAAGACTTTAAGCCTCTCAACTAGCTAAGCTAGGTTGGTGGAATCAGGAACTCATTCATTCTTTGGTTGCCTAGCAACTCATTCACTCTTTGGTTACCTAGCAACAACTTGTTGAGTAACTTATGGCAGGAGGAGTTAAAGGTTTTGCCACCGTGGCAAAAAAATAAACAAAGTGGAGTGAAA
Organism: Micropoecilia bifurca; assembly: GCA_903067075.1. NCBI lineage: Eukaryota > Metazoa > Chordata > Actinopteri > Cyprinodontiformes > Poeciliidae > Micropoecilia > Micropoecilia bifurca. The sequence goes on along the minus strand of CAEGAF010188602.1, from coordinate 5,185 downwards.
ACTGTGGGTAAAACAGGAAATGTCACGCCACCAGTTTGACAGTATTTCAGATATTTAAAAAAAAAAATCTATTATTATCTGTATCAACTGATATAAAACGTTTATTTGGTTTATTGCAGCCATTTTTGACTTAGTTCAGTGCTGACTGTGAAGAGAAAACAGTTAGATGAGCATTTCTCCTATTTTTCTCTAAATTGTTTATGTTTAGGAGCAACTACACCAATAATTCATTGTGAAACAGTTACTTTACAAATCACTTATTTCAGATTTAGCTCCAAAAATGACATATTATTTTTTCTTAACTAAATAGTATTTTTTCCCTCTAATAACAACAACACTTGTATTAAAGTATCCCTTTCTCCTGGACTCCAGCAACTCCTTTGTAGTTTGATTCAGATTAACACAATCTAGATGCCAAAATGAGGTAGTAAATAAAGGCGTGAACAGCCTTTCAGGGTCTGTTTCAGTAGACAGAGTTGGGTGTTGCAGTTCCTGTGAAGAGGCAGAGGAGTGGAGGACGGCTGAAGCTATGCTGCCCGGCCTGCTGGAGCGGTCGGCCCAGATGTGGCCTCCTTCCTCCTTCCTTTAAACACTAAACGATTAGAGGTGCCGTCTGCAAGGCAGAGGCCACGAGAGTGCAAAGGATGGAGGCCACAGCATCGCTTAATGAAAATTAGGAAAAAGAAAAGGATGTGAAACACCAAAACTGAGCTAATGTTTACAATATTCACCCAGAGATAAGGAATCTATTAGAAACTGAGGGAATATAAGTCTAAAACTACAAAAACGTCAAAAAGACAAATCCACAGATCTTTAGTTAATCTGGATTAAAGGCTTGACTCTATCATAAAGTGTTAGGGCCATGCTAAGAAAATTAAACATGTATAAAAGTATGTGAATAAAGTCATAATATTCCCAGATTAAAGGTGAAATTACATGAGAATAAAGTTGTAGTACTTCCGACTTTATTCTCACAATATTATGACTTTAATCTGGGAATATTTTGATTTCATTTTTGCATTACTTTGACATTATTCCCATATTAATTTCTTTATTCTGCTAAAGTAAGAATTTTATTCTTATACAAGATTATTCTCATAATACTACAAGTTTAATCTGGCAATATTAGAAAGTAAAATAGAAAACTAAATGCACACGTAGCACAAAAAATAATACAAAACAAATCAAAGTGGTGAAAAACTGAATAAAAAACGATCAGAAAATGAAAAAGCAGCCATAAATTGACGTTAAAGAGAGATAGAAAAGTAAATATTTGACATAATGTTCACAGAAAGAGAACCACAAAACAGGTTTTCCAACCAATTGATTGATTGGCTGATTGATTGTAACTTTCACTGTATGTTCATAAACCTGCACAGAGCTCGACTGGTTCCCAGCTGAACCTGGGAAGGAACCAGATGAAAATTCAGCATGGAGACCATTTAACACCAGTTGGACCTGATCTGCTAACCCATCTCCTTGGAAACGGTTTGCTGTAATTCCTACGCCAACTTCCTTTTCGGCCACCTCACATCTGATGCGAACGATGTAAACAGAACAAAAGCAAGGGATGTAATAAATGAACTTTTGTGTTGAAAAGACAAAATCTGAGAATCTCCAGTGATTAATTTTAGATTTTATGCTCGAGTATTAAAGAGGAAAAGTAACGTGAGCCATTCTGGTAGTGACTAATGGAGACAGTTAGCTGTCAGATGCTTTCAAGTAATCAAGAATGAAAGAGGAAAGTGTGACACACTGATCTGGAATGTGAAACATTTTTGTCTTTGTCCAACGAATCAACCGAAACAGAAACATTCAGACCAAAACTGAACCCATTAATAAAACTAAGATTAATGTAAATGTGGCGTTTACCTTTAATAAAAACTGTTTCACTCTCTGTATTTTTGTAGCATTTCACCTTCCACTTTGGGTTTTAGTTTTTGTTTCCACAGCAGTGGGTGAGAATACTGGTCAGGTAGCATACCTGCAGCCGTGTGTGTGTGTGTGTGTGTGTGTGTGTGTGTGTGTGTGTGTGTGTGTGTGTGTGTGTGTGTGTGTGTGTGTGTGTGTTATTTTAAAACTCTACACACAAAACCGTTGAAGGATGGAGACTTAACTGGAAGTGATTTCTAAATCTGTATCTGAAAAAATGATACAGATTTAGTTGTTTTGATGATTAAGTGAGATTTTTTTTCGCCACTTGTTGGTGTTAAATTGTTGACTGATTGATGTGATCTGCAGCAAAGATTGTTTTTTCTCACTGTACTGCTAAATCTTTTACAATTTGCAGCATAAACGTAATACCAACAACAAAGAACTTAGAAATAATTTCTGCCAGCAGGTGGCAACAAAAACTAAATTTAAATTTTGGCACATTATATGTAGCTAATTTAAAAAAAGAATAATAAAAGTTAAATAATAAAAAAATTAAGGTTAATTTAACAATAAAGTAAATAATTGAATAATTTAAATAACTTTTATTGCCTAATTGCATTGTTTAAATACATAATTAAATCATTACAATTTAAATAATTTCATAATTTTTTATTATATGTACCATATTGGCTAAAGACATGTTTTAGTTCACTGTTTCACAGGTACGTTTTGCTCCGTTTGCCCAGTTTCTCTCATTTGTCAGCACCTGATTGGTCTGCACCTAAACGTTTGCCCGAGTCAGCCAATCAGATGGACGTTTGTTTGCCGAAATACAGAAATAGTTTGAATTACTCCAAAACTTACGTATGTATATATAACTGTAATAATTAAATGTCATTTTAACACAGACATAACTCTAATTTTTGTTAATGTCTATATATATATATTCTATTAAATAATTTAATTAATTATTTTATATTTTCCACTGTGTTTCTTATGACTGGAAGTCATGTTAATGTTCTACAGGGACTCAGTTAGGAAAAGATTACATTTACCAATGCAGCATGAAAAAGTTGATAACTACCAATAGGTTTTTCAATGATTATTGAAAAATATAAACTCCTTATGGTTTTTTGTGAGGCCCATTTTGTTAACATTAAGAAATAAATTTCTATCTCGAATCTAAATACTATAACCAATTTTTTCCAAAAGTATGAAATATTTCAGTCCTAACTGGTCATATTCAAGAGTTTGTCAGATTAAATATACCTTTTGAAAATAACTTAGTCCAATTTATACTGTTTTTTTTATTGGTAAAACGTAATTTCTCTTTTTAAATGTTTTTTAATAGATGTACATAAAAAAATGGGTTGTACAGTGGTGCAGTGGGTAGCACTGCTGCCTTGCAGGAAGAAGGTCTTGGGTTTGATTCTCAGCCTGGGCTCTGCATGAAGTTTGCATGTCCTCCCTGTCCATGGTGGGTTTTCTCTGAGTACTCCAGCTTCCTCCCACAGTCCAAAAACTGTCAGGGTAAATTAATCGTTCTAAATTCTCCCTGAGTGTGTGTGTGCATACATGGTTGTTTGGTTTGTTCTACCTGCCACCTGAAACGTTGACTGGAGGTGTTATACTTTTTACTTTTACTTGAGTGAGATTACTATGAAGTATTTCTACTCTTGAGTGAAATTTCTAGATATTCTACTCACTGTGAGTAACTTCGCTGAGTAAAGAACAAAGGTGTTTTTAACTAAACTTCACCCTACTCACACACCTTCAGTTTTTCTTAAAATTTCATAAGTTTTCTACTGAAAGAAACTGATTTGGAAAAATGTTTTGTCTGATTTTGTTGTATGATGATGTTCATAAGGAATATTTTCATTCCTTATCTTTCAAATAGCAAAATTAGGTTTACATTTTGGTCTGTCTGATGGTGTAATTTTTATAATTATCAGTTACTCTGGAGTCTCCTCTTTTACTAAATACGTTTTTTACTGTTACTCAAGTATTTCAGTGGACAGTTATTTTGTACTTTTACTTGAGTAAATATATCTTGAAGTAGTTCTACTCTTGAGTACACTGAGTGCCTTTAAATCTCAAATTAAAACCATCGTATTTAGAGTTGCTTATGGCTAAATTGCGGGTTTTAATGTCGTAGGTTTGAGAATCCTTGTACGATGTCGCTCTGCTAAAACTCTGTCCAAGGAGGGAGACCCCATAAGGGCAAGTCCTCATGTGGATCAATGTTTTTAAATGTTTTTATTTTTTCTTTTAATAATGTTTTTATCTTTTTTAATCTTTTTCAAAATCTCTGTCTCTTTCTGTTTTTATTTTTATTTTAAATCATGTAAAGCACTTTGAAATGCCTTGCTGCTGAAATTTGTTATACAAATAAAATTTGATTGATTTATTGATCCAATGTTTGGATTCTTTGCCGACATCTGACAGCTTACCAGAATATTACACCTTCATTTCTACTGCAGTTCCTCCTCCACACCACATGGTGGCGATGCACCGATGCAAAGCAGTAATGCTACCTGACGTCTGTGTCCGTCTCCTGGTTCCTATCAACCTCTCATTCATTAGTGGACAGTAGTGATGGGCAAATGAAGCCTTGTGAAGCAATGAAGCTTTCCAGCCTTTTGCTTTGCCAAAAGGTTCATGACTTGATGCTTCATTCATGACTCACTAGTGACACCTGCTGGTGAAACTGTAACAGCCTCGTCACTCAGTTGGATCATACTTCCAAAAATTACTAAATGCAATATTGTCACAAAGTTTTCATCAAACTCATATTTAGTAACAGGAGAATCAATTAAATCATATTTAATTGTCATGTTTTAATTATTAAAATGATTTGTAGCCAATCTAATCCTTGACCATCAGTGGTTGTGTTGGGTTTTCTTTTATGTCATGGACTTATTTGACAATGAAGGTATGTTGTACTTCAATGTATTGGGAATTGAGTGATTGTTGAGGCAGACTGAATATTTTTAGTGAAAAACTTGCTTCCTGAAAAACTCATCTTGGGAGTTCTGGTTCTGGTTTTTAACAATACAAATAAAGTTTGCCTCTTGCATTGGTTTTTAGTTATTTTTGATGTGTGAATCTGATGTATCTCCTGATCAAACAAAAATAGAGAAATATGAGAGGTTTTTTCTCTTTTTTGACGGCTCCATTTCAACCAGTGCTGATGAAAACGGCTCTGCTGACGCGCTACCAAACCACCTACTAGGATAGACGCCTCATGCTCCGCTCTCGCCTATTGTCGCTGACGAGATTTAGGGCGGCCATCTTGGAGCGGTAGACAACT
>CAEGAF010188600.1:0-16621 GCA_903067075.1 Micropoecilia bifurca | reverse complement strand
CTTGTTGAAACAATAATTACCGAGATGATTAATTTTAACATGTTTTGTTGATTTTTCTATAATTATTATTTTTTAATTAAGCTAAAAACGTTTAGGATCTTAGTGAATATTTTGATAAGCCTATCAGAAGAGGAAGTTCTGGTCTCAGCGTCCTTGCGGCGATCAGTTTGTCATCTGCTGCTGAGATCGACTCAAAACCTTTCCGCGATCGACGTAATGAGCAGCCCTGCTGTAAAGTAATCCATTAATTCAAAGAAAATGAATTGCATACAGCTGGAATTGAAAAAGTGCCTCTAAAAAGATTCCAAGACTTTCTTTACTTTAATTTTAAAGTTTGGTCAGCAGGAAAACCAACAAACCCTGATCAGATGACCTCAGGGACCTACTAGGAGCATGCAAGTCAGACAGCAATAAAAGTGCCTGACCATGCAGGGTATGTAATATCAATAATTTTATATTGGATCCTATCATTGACTGGAAGTCAGTAAAGACAAGAGTTATGTGACCGAACTGACCAGCTGCCAGTTGTCAGTAGCCTGGCTGATGCATTCAGGGCTAACTGAGGACAACCTATAGATGCTTTACGAGGGACTGTAAATAGATTTACAGGAATTATTTCCAGCTCAAGTTGTGATTTCATTTCTAAAGTGGAAAACAACCCGAGCCAGCCTTAGCTGAACAATGACAGAACCAACAGAGTTAACCACTTTAGCGACAGCAACGTCCGTCTGTGTCATTTAACTCCATCCAGTCTTTGATTTCAGAAATTCAGTCACAGAGTTTGACACTCTCAGTTGAATCAGTGTTAAGCTAAAAGCACACCTGTAGGTCACTCACATACAAATCCTCAGAGGCATTCGTAAATTCACTAAAATTACTGAGAGGCAGCAAATACAGTGTGAACTGGAGTGGAACAACAACAGTGCCCTGGTGCACCCCACAAAAACGGATCCCAGACACAGATCTCTGAAGGTTAACTGGCATTTTATAAAGCTCAGTTTGTACTCTTTGTCCAAACACAGCAATATCTGTGAATTTTTTTTGCTAAGCAATAGTTTTTAACCTCTAATCTATTAGTTTGCACTCAGGAAAGTTAAGGACCAAACATTAATAGCTGAAGGGTGAATTTTTGCCAGTAGTACATATAATAGTCATAATATGCATATTTTAAATGTGTTAAATTCCTTAGGTTTCATGACAGTGAGTACAATATTTTCTCCCCAAAGTAGGAAAGTGATGTATCACCTACCCTGTTTGCTCCAACATATTTTAGGAGGGAAAGTAGAAAATAGAGAGAACATCGTCCTCAGTGTTTCATGTCTCCACTGAGACATATGTGGACATCAGGTTTTGCTTAAAGCAGCAGGTTTCCAGCAGAGAGAGTTGCCAGCATGCCAAGGTATAAAGCATAAGCTGTCCTGTTTTTTTTCAGCAAACTGTTTGAGTGGACCATAAGGTAAGGCTTTGACAGTTAATAACCATCTCAACTACATAAATTATTAATCATTGCACGTTTGCTTATTTCTGCACTTTCTGGTTTCCAGAACCTTACAGAATCCCTGCTATAAATAACTAACAAGACATTAGGGCCTCTCTATTTGTGAAAACTACATTCTTAATTGCAGCTAAAATGGCTGGGAGTGCAGGAATATTACCAGTCAAAGTGAAATCTGCTCCACTTTTTAGTTGCTGTCAGAATGAACTGCATTCCGTTTCTCACCACCTCTTTCAGTGGATCCAGCTCCATCTCCACAACTCACTCAGCCTATGTCAGTATGTTGAACAGTGATGTTGCCCCCCAACCTTCTTCAAATCAGACAAAATTGGTGTCAATCAGCTCAGACACATTAATGCAGTAAACATTTGTGTTTTTGCTGCAATCATTTTAAAGATATTACTAACAAATGTTTTCAGATGTCACTAGAAGTCAATCACCCCCTGACCTCTGATGAACTCTGGAATATTAATATCTTTAAAATTATAGTCACACAAACTCAAATTTTGTACTGCACAAACGCTTGACACCAATGTTGTTGGATTTGGGTAATGTGGCAGGCTTTTGTAGCATCTGACCTTTAAACTTTAATATCTCCAAGGCACAAGCAGCGCAAACAAAACATTTTGCTGCACAAGTGTAGGGCAAAGGCTTGACACCTATTTTGTTAGATTTGAATAAGGTGAAGGGGTCAACTTCACTCAGGTGTTTGAGTCTGTTTGAGTCCTTCGCCTTCATTGCAGCACCCCAGCACACCGAGGCATTGAAGACGGAACTAGATAGTAATAATTCATAGAACATGAAGAGCAATCCGCTGAGCTTGCTTAGGAAATAGTCTTCTTATGGCCTTTTTGTAAAATACATCAGGGTTCATGGCCCACTGCAGCCTCCAGACCAAGCTAACTCCGAGGTACTTGTAGGATACAACCTGCTCCACATCTGGAGATTGGGAGCAAATATGTTTTCTTACGACTGAAACTGACCACCAGTTCTTTAATCTTGTCTGCATTTAGCTGGAGTTGGTTCTGTCTGCACCATGCAACAAAACTATCCACTAAAGTGCTGTCCTCCACTTTCCATCCCTCCTCCACACACCTGACCATATCTGCAGCATCTTAGGACTTTTGCAAATGACACAGTCTGGAACAGTACTATAAGTCCTGCAGTGACGGTGGTGAATAGAAAGGGAGACAACGATATACTGTGGGGAACTCCAATGTTGCATATAAGATGATATGAAGCAGCTTTGAAACCTGCTTTAGAAAATATTTTCTTTGGCACTGGGACCAATTACAATGTTTTTCTTCCCCATCTCATTACTGCACGTTGTCTTGTTTTAGGACCTGTGTGTGTCATTACACCCTACTTATTGTCAAATATAAACTGCCTCAGGTTTGAGTGTGTGCAGTCGTTGTCACCAGACAGACCGTAATATTGCTTTAAATATAATAAAGTTATGGTAGAGTTACAGTATCTCTTGCTGTGCGCCTTACCTTTTTTTCCAGGAAAGGTACATTTCTGTGAACTAATGAAATCCTGATGAGATTAGTTGTGTTTTGAAGTGGCTTCATAATACACAGATAAATTCCAGCTAAATCTCTGATTCCGTGGTGAGTTTGAGAGGAGAAAAGAAACGTGTTATCCTTCGAAGTAGAGCACCATTTATCATCATTACTGAGCGAACAGCCGATGCTTGAGTGGCACACCTGTGTGGATACCCCTGTCTTTACCCCCCCTCCCATTACCTTTCATCCCCTATAAAACACCAACAGGTGCCGCTGACACATTGGGTTTATCCCTGCGAAATATTAATGCACCTATAATTGAGTTGAAATCTTGAGGAGAAAATATAAAACGCTTCCAAAACAAACCTCTTAGAGGAGCATGGCAGTAGAAGGCGTCACCACCGCAGCTGCTAATGCTAATAGAACTGTGTGAATTCAGCTGAGAGGATTAGAAACTGTTTGAAGAAGAAGGAATAACGTTTTATGAGCAATAGCAAAAGCCATTCTTCTTCCCTATTTGTGTCCTCCTTGACTATAAATGTCTTCTTTAGTGACAGACTAAGCGAGCTCAGTTTCGGTTCACTTTGTGCGGGCGTGTGATCGGAAACCCTAACAAACGTCCCACTTCGGATTAGCTGGAGCCGGTGAGTGTCGGGGAGAACGTGAAGAGTCGGGCGCTTTGATGAGGGAAAGGTGAGGAGTGAGGTGTCACAACAGAGGGGGGAAGCTATTTTTAGGCGTCTAATGAAACGTCTCTGTGCCGCCCAGACAACAGCAGAGTCGACAGGTGATTATGATACTCTTTAATTAGCTTCCAAGCTCTAGTAAGTCTGTTAGCCAATTATCATCAGTCAGGAACATTTGATCCCTTCCCGGCAGATTTGAGGCCACAGAGGCAAAAAAAGAGGGTTATTAGAATCCGCAAGACAAAAAACTAAGATGAAAAGGAAAATGTTAGCAGTGAGGGGAATGCGAGATGAAAACGTCAATGTCTGATTCATTTATCTAAATCTAAAATAGCAAAAATATACTAAGATGTCAATCGGGAGGTAAGATTCTTTATTTTTACACAGGATGGAGATAGACTATTAAAAACCTAAAAAAAAAAAACTGCTAATAAAACCAGAAAAAAACAGAAAATTATAGTTGGACTGGTCAGAAAGTCAGCAACAAAGTATACTGTATATTCCACACTATAAGGCTCACCTAAAAACCTTTGATTTCCTCAAAAGCCGACAGTGAGCCTTATAATCCAGTGCGCCTTATATATGGACCAATATTGAGCCCCAACAGGTCTAGCAACTACGGTAAGCAGTCGCCGACTTCATGTTCCCCCGTAGAAGAAGTGCACAGTGCATGCTGGGATAGTTGTCAGAATGCTGGTTTGTTAATAAACTTTGATGATACATTTAAAGTGGGGGGGGGGAGAGACAGAGACTGCAGCAACAGCATGTCGGTTGGTCTGTGTTACCCAGAAAGCAGTTGGGCACAATATAGCAACACCAACACCGTGAGTGAAACAATGACTGGGGCAGATACTATATAAAGCACTCTGGACCAATTCTTTACAAATGTGGATTGTAATAATAGAGTTTGGAACAAATTGGCAACCCAAACTGAAGCGTTTATTCTCACTTATAATGCGGTGGGCCTTATATATGAAAAAAGTTTTAAAATAGGCCATTCATTGAAGGTGTGCCTTATAGTGTGGAAAATACGGTACTCCCGCTTCCAGGTTTCTGTCAAAGGTTATGCAGCAGTGTTGTTGAACAGCTGCAGATAATAAAATGGTAAATGGACTGAACTTATATAGCGCTTTATCTGATCATTGTTGACCACTCAAGGTGCTTTACACTAGAGCCACATTCACCCATTTGCACTCACAAACACTCACACATATGCAGCTTGGTAGGCAATTTGGGGTTGGGTACCTTGCCCAGGGGCACATTGACATGTGGCAGGAGGAAGCTGGAATTGAACCTACAACCTTCTGATTGCAAGACGACTACTCTATCCACAGAGCCACAGTTGCCCGATAAAAGGATGACTGATTGATATGTGATGCATGAAAAAGCTGGTTTTGTCAGCTAATTTTATCTCATCTTCCCAGCAAAGTTATACACAAAGGATTAAACGTATCTATTTTAGGTGTTAGTATATTCGAGTATGGTCAGCCACCGGTGGAGGGGGATGTCATGTCCCCTATCTCATATGTAGTAAACTCCCAAAATGGAGTTATTTTGTTTGGAACCAAACTTCCATAAACAGGAATCAAATCATAATCCAGGAGGAAAAAGTGACTGTTTTGGAGAGTGGCAGCAATAGTTCATTTGCTTACATCAAAAAAAAAAAAAATCACACGCACAAAAGATCATTGTCGTGTTCAGTTCAGTTTCTTAAGATCCTCTTTAAAAAGTCGGTTTTGTTGCAGATAGCGATTTATTTACGTTTCATTCTTTGAAGATTTAAGGTTTTTAGGCTGTAAAATGTGGTTATATTTGCTCTTTAAATATGGATGATAAAATGTTGACCTTGCAAAATGTATAATTTATGTTAAAAAAAATTGTAAGGAAAAAACTGCTGTAGCAAAAAATAAATCCTGTCACCCCCAGATTTTTTTGTTTGTCAGTCTTAAATGCTTCACATTGCAAAACTAATTTCAATATATGTTAAGATATTGAAATACAATAACCAGTTTTCAAGTATGACCTTATTCTATTATAGAGTCAGGGTCAAGTCAGCCTGACTCTATGTGAAAAAGTAATTACCCATTAAGCAAGCTGTGACACCATGAGTGGCAACAACTTCCATAAATCTTTAGTGACATCTGACACCTAGTTTCCTTCATCACTGTGGAGGAATTAAATGTGAATGGCCTGTTTAAGTTCCTCAGACTGGATTTGAGTTCAGACTTTGACTGTGCTGTGGGTGATTTGCCTGCAGTGTAACCAGACGGTGGCATACAAACTGCAGGTGTTCATGTTGTAATGAGGTATTTACACAGAAAGATTGCTTGAACTTTGAATGAAGTATGTACCTGTAAAACCGTATGGTTAATAAAACAATACAGTAACCTACCAGGAAGGTAGGTTACTGTCAACTTTAGTGATTTGATAGCTATCAAAGCACTAAAGTTGTCGTTTTCCATGTGAGAATTGAGCAGCCGCAGAATTACTTTGTCACACTTCCTCAGTCTCTTTTTTTGTCGTCGCTCTCAATGTCACTTTGGTCTCGAGGCAAATTTGTCCTTGCGGGCATGATGTGTTCCTTTTTTATCTCAAGGAAATTTATAACTAAAAAAATAAAAGAATTCAATTCAATCATATGAACAGATTGAAAGTCATCATTAGAAAATTACTTTTTGTTATTTACTTTATCCAAGCACTGCATGTGCCAGCCAAAACCAGTACATCACACCACGATATCATCCAGCCTCTGCTGCTCTGGTAGTATTTACACTTGTCCTCTCTCTGCAACACGGTGATGGTCGCGAACGCACCTCGGATGACAAGCCTCACTGACATGAGGCATTAATCAACTGCTCCTCGCATCCTCTTATCGCTCACTTCTTCTTGTCAGCCTTGCAGCATGTCAGAGTAAAGGCACAACTCCAGAGTTGGCTGTGATTTTTAAAGGCCAGTAGATACCAAAAGGTCGGGCCAGGAGGCTGAGGAGAAACAGTTGGGGTAAAGGTATATCAATTTAATTTCACAAATAAGATGAGTGGAATTAGGTATAACTTTTTGTTTGCGTCATGGAACCATTCGGCTCAGGTTATTTTAGCAAAGGCTCCTTGTGAGGTTCATAATCCAAACTAAGTGACAGGCTAATTTATGGCACTGAAACGCTTCCGCCGGGTCATTTGAATGTTCGCGGTACGGAGAGGCTGCTCTGCCTCAGCGGTCACATTCACTTGTACGCATTGTGATCGCTAGAGGTTTTCAAAGAGAAAGTGAGCGCAGGGTCGCTCCATTTTTTTAACATTTAAGCCTCAGAACAAGACGGATAGAGGTGAAGGTAAGACACGACTGCGCTGGAGGAAACTTCCCACCAAACAGAATCAGTGGAGTGTTTCTCCTAATCTTCATCCTGTTTAGAATGGGAGTCGAGATTTAAATTGAACCAAAAGGCCCATGGAATGAGAAAATAGGTTCTCTACTCGAGTGCGAATTCATCAAACTGGACAAGAGACGAATTTGGTGTTATTAAAACGGCTCAATCAGGAGACAAAGAGACGGGAAGAAAATCAAAAGAGTCTCCGAAAGCCAAAGACAGGACCGCAAACAGAGACATCGAGGCCATTTTCTTAACAATACGAAGAGTGCTTCGCTAAGTCAACTTAATGCTGATGACCATTCGGGTGTCAAAGGCCAGAACAAGTAATTAAAGGCAATAGAGGGAAAAAAACTGGGGGATTAGTTGGAATTAATCTGCAACTTTTCCCATTTTCTGGCAGAAAAACGCTGAAATGGAAGGTTATGGAAATCTAGCAGAGCATAGCAGAACTAATGGGTTGGCAGTTTCCACCCCGCTCTCCTCCCACTCCCACCCTCTGGAATGAGAAGGGACTAATGGATCCGGGGCCCTGGCTAAGATGGCTGAGCCAGATTCCATGTGGATTTAAGTGATTAAGAACACGGTGGGCCCTTTTGTCAGGGAAAATGTGATATACGAGAATGAATGAAGATATATGAAATTCTTCATTTAAAGCAGTCAGCGAGTGCTTCAGATCCCAGATTAGGAGGGAAATTGTGTCATTTGAATGGAGGGAATGAGAAGCATGGGAGAGCAGGGGTCTGCAAATATTCACACAGGTGGTCATGTACAACACCTAGCAAAAAGTATTCCCACCCCTTTAACTTCATTACACCTTTCAAAATGCTCCATGGTTTTCCATTTTATTTCTAAAAGGTCTACGACGGATCAGTACCAACGAGTGTTTAAGTGACGCTCCCCTGCACTCCAAAAAACTATGAATTCTGCTTAACTGCAAAAGCAAGATTCTCAAATAGAGATGTTGTCTGCATGTCTGTTGCTGACTTATTTAATTACCCAAGCCTCATCAGGCAGGACAACAGCTGAAACTGCACTATTTGGTTATTGTTTTTTAATAATCAGGTGGTGCACCACTTTGGTCATTCTGATCTAAATCACTAATTTTATTAATAATTACACACAGCAACTATTTTTGGTTACTTATAGCCAAACCAAACTTATTACTAAAAAAATCAAAGAAAAAAAATCAGCAAATAGGTGAATTTTTCAGAAATTATTTGGAGTTATGTTCTGCCAAAAAAAAATCCACAAATACCAAAGTGACAGTGTTTACTGTCAGCAGTCCAGAAAGTTCAATTTTGGTCTCATTTGACTAGAGCATCTTCTCCCACATGATTGCTGCATCTTACTTTGTGTAGGTATCAGATTTTTTTTTTCTTTTTCACTCCCCCCCAAACACCTGGCATCCTTCATAGTTTTGTACCACTTTGAGTTGAACTATTGCAAAACAAATCCAAGTAAAACACATTCAAATCAGTGACTAAAGATGTGAATTCTATCGTCAGACACTACAGATTTACCAATGTGGTAATGTAGAATTTCAAGAGAAAACTATTCTGGTTAAGTCTTTCAATGGGAAAAATTCCAAACAAGTTCTTGCACAGCCTCACTTTCATTCAAATTATCTTCTTCTGTTTAACTGAGTGAAATTATTAGCTGTCACAAGAAGGTTTTGGGACATAAAGACAGGCATGATTTATGCCAGTAATTTAAATAAAATTTCCTCTGCTCCAGTAAAAACTGATTATTGATTAATGGTGCTAATTAAGTCCGGGCCGCAGCACATCTCTGACTGACTCTATTATTATACGTCGGCGTAAAATGTGACAAGCTGTAGGAAAAGAGGGAGTTTAATAATACGAGCCATAACTGTATCGACCCTTATTATTGCTTTTAATATTATTGGATCATCATTTAACATTATGTTGCGTCTCGCATTGAGATATATTAGCAGATAATGTAATATAGGGATGTTATGTTATCTGAGAATTGATTGCCTGGGTGGACTTTATTGCGTTTCCATGCCGTGTAAAGACACAATTTATTACATTCTGCCAAGTTATTACATAATCTATCACCAAGTGAAACACTAGAGGGCAGGTGTGCATGTGTGTTTATGTGTCAATCTGAAATATTGGAGAAATTAAATGTCTACACATGTACCAAGTATAAAGGCATGCATTACATCATTACAAAACTTGTAGAACTCCAGGTTGAGTGAAGGTAAGAGCTAAAAATACTATCCTGAGGTCACAGAAGGGTTTTGAATCAGTATCTTGTTCCATCTTTTGAGTTTAAAACTGAGGTGCATGTAAAATGGGTAGATCATCATAGGCTGAAGCTTTGGTCCAAAGGTCCAAATCTTTTTTCTAGATGAAGGCCACAGCAACTATTGATTAGCAAGTTATTTGAATCTTGGCCTACAACAAGCTGCATATACACTGAGACTGCTGAAATTCAATAATATTTTTTTCCCACTATGTATATTTTTTCCCAAAATTCATGTTTAGTTTGCAGAATTCAATGTTTTGCCTTCAAAGTATCTAATCAGAGGAACAATGTAACTAATTTAGCTTTTTTACAGAAATACAGTGGCAGTGGACTAGTAAGCTATTGTTAAATCTTGGGGTTTGTGAGTTAACTGGGTAGAGAGCGTTGGAGCAGGACATAAGTGGTACACTTAATACCTGAATGCCTGTGCTGCATGTGAAGATATGGGAATTCCTGGTATCACTATCACTGATAGCTGAGGGTACACCATGAAAACAGTGTGTCACAATACCTATGTCCCCTGCAGATGCAACAGTCATGACCCCTGGTGTTTGCAGGTGTTTAGGGGCCACAGCTGCCTGCAAATAGCTTACATACATGAAACTCTCTAAAACATCTAAAACTGCCCGTTTTAGTAGTTTTCATTGATAAACAGAGTCAAAACTGTCTTGGCACAGCTCACTTCTACAGTGTACCATGTCTCTGTTCTTTGGGATGCAGCCAATCGGGATTTGCTGCTCTGCAAGCACTAGCTAGCCAAGTAGCATTCTGCCTTCAAAGCAAATCTGTGGCTAGGTAAATTTTCCACGAATAATTTGGATGCGTTCCACAGAAAAATTGTGGAATAGGAGAATCCACAACTACTGAAGCGCAGTCATGGGTCCACTGCAGTGTCACGAACAGCTGCAGAAAAAATTTCAACAAGCGGACAAAACAGTGCATATTTTCTGATGGTTAACATGCTGTTCATCACTCAGTGTGTCTGAAACGGTTTTTTTTTTTGCCTTATATCCAATTTCATGTCCCTCAAGAACTGTCTGAGCTGGTCTTCCAGAGCATCAGGGTACATTGGGTGAGGATAATCACTCAATGTACTGCAGAAGGTTTTTCAGTAAGACAGATGAGGGGTTGCTTGTTCTCAAACAAAGCTCAGGAGAGAGCCAGGTGTCGAAACATGTTTTCACACATTGATATCAGAGATTTTCAGAATGTGATGACAAGTCAGCTAATACTTTTTCATAGCAACAAATTCTCTGCTGGAGATGAGTTCTCACAGCTGGAACTGTAGACAGCAGAGGATGGTGGCACGATGCTAGTTTGTTGACAAAATCTTTGCACTTCTAGAAGAACAGACAACCTTTCTTTTTAAGGTTTGTCGTACAATATCACAAATCAAACAAGCAAGAATAAAAATAGACACATTACTTACAGCTCAACCATGGACTGAGGTTAAAAACCCATCAATCTTTTAGTAGCTTTCGTGTGTAACTCATCCAAGCCTTCGAAAGCAAACCGCAGACAGACAATGCTACCGCACAACAAGATGGTGAGAGAAGATAAAAATGTCATTGTGGGGTTCCTTCTATTCCAAGCTTGAGGAGTGACACACTTTTCTCCTCCAAATCTGAAGCACTGAATGAGATATTTTCAAACCTAGAAGATCCCCAAAATAAGTGACAGGATTTTAAACATGCTGAGAAATTGTCCATAAGACGTTTTGAGGAAAAGTTGCTGATGTTTGTGGTTTTGCACCCACCAAGAGCATATCAGGAAACTTAAGGAAATGCACAACATGTGTAAAAAGTATTTCAGTATCATCCGAAAGAACTCTAGAAAAGTTACTTTAAAATAACATGAAATATACTCAGTGTTATACTTTTAATTGATAGCCATTTTCACTTTGCACAATTCATCACTTTGACCAGTGATGTGCCTTTAATTACATCATAATTTTCATCCTCTGTATTTTCTACACCACGGTTGATTTGACACTAAAACAAACTGTTACTAAACCTTCCAAATAAATAAAAAAGCCAGTCTGGTTTGATTAACCTCACAAGCGTTGATATAGTATGTGTACACCAAGGCCCTTTTGGACCGGTTTTTGACATTTTTCTAATTTTGAAATATCCCCTACCATTTTTATGCAGATGACATTCAGCAGTATTGCAAAATGTCTCTTAGACACTTAAATACTTAACTGACTAAGAGAAATTTCAATTTTATGCACATTTTTCACAAGAAAAAGTAGATGAAGATGTCAAAATTAGAAATGATGTCCCCAATTTTGCAAAAATGTTTTTACACCATTTTGAGGTGATTTTGACCTACCTGACAAAATGTTAATGCGCTAAACGGAGATGGAAACACATTTGATGAATAAGTTCTGATGTAGTGAATGCTTCCTTACATTGGTGTTTCTGTGCCTTACGAAAGGCACAAAACATGGGAAAATTTTCAAAGTTCATACCTCTGTCTTACAGGGGAGAACTCGGTTTTTCTGAGATGTGTGGTCCATCCTATCTTGTTTACAAAACCCATGTGTAGTGTCAACATTTGACAAAATTATACTTTCCAAAAAACCTAGATGGAACCATGCCTAATTCCCATTTTCTAGCTTGAGAATCTGGACTAATTTAAGCAACATCTAATTTAATCCTGGTTCAAATGAGCTTTTCTTTAGCATCTTTTCAATGATTGAAGTAATCTTTTTAATCATGTTTTGGTATTTTGATCTCTATTCTGTCTTTAAGAAGCCCATTTAGATTTATAACTGAAATGTACAATTTAAGCCAAATAAAATGTACTTGCAGACATGCAATATGATATGTAGGATGCGATAAATATCTTCGTGTTTGTCAGAGGGTGTAATTCGGAGGGGAGAAAAAGAAGCTAATGTAAGAAGCAAATCTAATTCAAAGTACCTCTTTTAGATACATCAGTCATTGTAGTTGTGCCATAACAAACCCCCTCTCATTATAGGAGCGATGAAAATATATAGCAGAGGGGTGGGACAAAATGCATGTGGTTTGAAGCCCGACTCCGTAGAGCCACGACCGACTTCGACAGGTGCTGGTGGATAATTGGGCGCCGTGCCGACTAAAACCACAGCGCTGCTGTCTCCCTACAGCTCATTACTATCACTCAGAAGTTCCCCTTTAAAAGCCTCCACAGCTTCATGACTCTACCCATTTGGTGACTGAAATCTCCTCAAATACCGACATTAAAGGGCCTGTCACTCTCCGAGCTGCTGACATGTTGTTTGGACAGGTAAGTGATTGCACTCTGCATGGTATAAGCCTCGTAAGCACAAACGTTAAATACATATTCATCGGAAGGCTAACTCCTCTTTATGAGATGGGTAAACTGTACAAACTCGTGTTTGCCCCTGAGGTGAAAAAATACAAAGTTAAATCATGTTAGATCGGCTGCTATTGAATTTAAATGTTTTAGCATCCACGCCTTCATTACCTGTGGATAACTAAAGTTGGATAGGCGGGAAAGAAAAGATTCCATTGAGACGGAAGTTTTGTAACCAAAAAAATGAGGTCACTGAATAAAGATGTCCACTTTTTTTATTTTTTATCTGAACATATTCTCATTTTGTCCTCTGGAAAAGAAAGTGATATTTTTGCATGTTAACACCAAATTGATCTTTCTTTCATTCACAAATAAAAAGATATAACAAAAACTTAAATTTCTTATGGAAAATGAAGTCAACACAACCTACCCCTATAGTTAGACTTATCCCAATTGGTAAAAATACCTTAATTGAGGAAAGATTCGGTTTGACTGGTGATAAAAATGGCAACATTTGTTACATTTTCAGATGGTATTGTTTGCTTTCAGACTGCACTGTGTCAGACAAACCAAACACTTTCAAAACCTCACCTGTGGGTGCAATGCACCAAGAACCGCAGAAGAAAACAACATGAAAACCTCTAAAGACACAGAGCGCATTGTTTTCCTTCTTCAGTAAAAATGTAAACCAAAATAGAGTGGCATCAGATTTTAACAGTTGTAGAATTTTTCTTTCTTGGTAAGAAAGAGAAAGACCACGAGCCACTTTTCCCACAAGCGCTAGACATGTGTTAGCTTCAGATATATTTACCCAGAATTCCCTACGTTAAATCTGTTTTTGGAGCGGTCTCAACTAGTGTTGTAAAGACCACCTAACCCAAGACAAAGTCGAGACCAAGACCGAGAGAGGAGAGGTTGAGACCAAAACCAAGACCAGCGCCCCGCGCTACATGACACCATAAAATGTGGGATAGGATCAAAATTGCTTTTCAATTGATCTGAAAGATCCACATTCCCATAAAACAGCTAGATACTTATAGCTGAAACTAATTTAACCAATATCATTATCAATTCAAACTGTTCTTCATTCTGCTTTGCTTCCATTTCTGTGCCACAATCCACTGAGGCGTCCGCCATCCTTAGTCAGTTGACCATATTGCCCATATCAGAAACCACCACTGTCTGCACCATTAAACATAGCAATTAAGGAAATGCCCCAACACTCAACTATGAACACTGACCAAGGAGTAACAAGCAAAAAGTGACCAAGCATAAGGCGCTCACCATGACTTGATCCCTCCCTGCCTCTGCTTGAAGCCAGGCAGCACACAGTGCTGTAATGTCTGCCACCATGACACATGACGAAAATAATCAAAGAGCAATGCTCTTAGTTCTTGTATTTTATTTATTTGATAAGATCAATGTATCTAATTAAATAAGATAATAAGAGCTACAGTGTGCGCAGCAGAGCATCACAAGTACAAACAAAGGCTCTCAGTGAGGCTCCAGTCCTATGTTCTTAGTAAAGAGCCGTTCAGAAGAAACAGATCATTCGTGAATGTCACGTTACTATATTGCTGCAGACTTTGGTCACAGCGTTGTCCCATATACCTCTGCACAATAATTCAGCGCAATGAGCAACAACTTTTTTCATACAATTTGTCCCTGCACAGCTAGCTTGGCTAACATCGTCCACAGAGCTTACCTTTCTTTGAGCTTCTTTTCTAATTGACGATCAAAGTTAGACGTTGTCCACACCGTCTGTGAAAGCGACGTGCTGCTGAACGTACAAGTCGTCATCGGATTTCTACGGATTTATGCAGCGGGATTCTATTACTGACGATTAGACAGACATCTGCCGCTCAGAGAAAACCACTGCGCATGTGCGGGAGCGTCGCGTGCACGTGGGACAGCGATTACAGACAGTAGTAATTAGTAATTCACGTTATTGCTTGGATTTTAATCTGTACGTTTTGCTTAGATGTCAACAAATAAAATGGACAATATACTGGCAATTTAGTGATAATTTTACAGTTGTGGTCTTGACCGGACTTGAAATAAAATTCCTGAGTCCTCAACGCCCGAGACCAAATGCGTTTGAGTCCAAGAGGAGACTGAGACCATCAAAAAGCGGTACTACAATAGTCTCTAGTCCACTTGGCGTTCACATGCATTCGAACTGCATCAGAGTTCACCTCAAGCAGACAGAGATCTAGACTTTTAGGTGGACCAGAGTTCACTTTTTTTGGTTCACATCAGAGTTTGACTATACATTGGCACCTACCCAATGAAACAGACTTTCTCACCAAACCAACTGGTGGGAAAGTTGGATTAAAGTCGACTGAACAGAGCTGGCATGAATGCACCTTAACACACTTCTTGTAACCAGTTTCCAGTCTCCAACAATAATCTGAGGAAAGTTTGCAAAATAGTTAATGTGTTAAAGAGATGGAATTGTTGAATACTTTCTGACATAGTGAACATTTACCTCACATGACTGATCAAGTATTTCAGTTGTTACAATCATTAGAATTGTATTTATTTGTCTACTTCTCTTGACAGTTTGTTGTGTCAACTATTATCAGCAATGTTACAGTTACAACTTGCCCTATAGCAACACATTTCTGAAAACCTCTGTCCATTGTTCTTAGGTGTGTGAACAAAATCACACATTGAAAAATCTGAACAACATTGTTCTCAGAAACTCCTCTTGCTGACAGCAGCCTCAGGAGGCACCTGAACATCTGGCTGTACATCAACAGATCCGGCGCCCAGAGACCAGGAGCTCTGTGGACTCTGTAATCTGGAGGTTTGCCGTTACTCATTTTTATCATGACAGCATACTTGGAAGCCGGTGTAACTCCAGTTCTCTCTGATTTTTTTCTTCTTTCTTTCTCTCTTTCTCCCACCAGTGTGCAGCCTGACGTTCAGCCAGAGCGGATAGGGATCTACGGAGGCAGAGACGTGATGTAGCGTTTATTCATCGCCGCCTCCGCTGCTGCCTATTCTTCATCACAAATTCAGTTTTTTCCTTTCAGATTAAAAGAAAGGCGGTTGATGTAAGAAAGCTGGATCACAGACAGAGGAGACGTTCTAGCATGTGGCATTTAATTTTACGCTGGGGCTTTGCAGCAGATTTAAGCATGCCGCAGAATACTTTTAATTTAATAGGAGAAAAGGAAATTAAAGAAAAAATGTTACCATTGTGGGACACACAAAAGAAAAGCAAGGAAGGTAAATCCTGCCTCATGTAGAAGTATGGACCAGTGCAGCACCTTATTGTTGGAACCAGATAGACTTTGTTCTCATTGTCCGACATCGACTAAAACTTTTATGTTTTAGGCCAGTTACAATTACCAAAAACTGATTTCTGTTTGATAAATGCAAAAACAATGAGAGATATTTTAAAGGAAATGTGTTGCTTTCTTCAAATTGAAAAATGTATATAAACCAAGAGTCTGAAAGAGCACAGGTGAAAATATGTTAACCTGTGGATGTACATATTACCGTGGCAATTTCACATTTGGAAATAGTCTAAATATAGTTTTTTGATAGACCGTGAATCAAGTATTTCAAATCAAAGATTTGCTCTGTTTTCTTGCATTTGCTGACCTTTTAAAGGTGCTGGCTGCAGCTCTTAACAAGGCTCCTTAAGTTTGAGCAAAGTGGAATGCAAGGCCTTAAAAAACTTTAGAAACCTTCATAAACCTTTTTTCATCTTTGTTTTCATCATAAAACATCTATCCATCCATCCATTTTCTGCCTCTTATCCGGGTCGGGTCGCGGGGGCAGCAGCTTCAGAAGGGAGGCCCAGACTTCCCTCCCCAGCCACTGGCGTTCCCAGGCCAGCCGAGGGACATAGTCCCTCCAGCGTGTCCTGGGTCTTCCTCGGGGCCTCCTCCCGGTGAGACGTGTTCGGAACACCTCACCAGGGAGGCGTCCAGGAGGCATCCTGACCAGATGCCCGAGCCACCTCAACTGGCTCCTCTCGACG
>CAEGAF010188598.1:0-24335 GCA_903067075.1 Micropoecilia bifurca | reverse complement strand
TTTTATAATCTTTGGGTTAAAATAAAAACCCTATTTTTCAAATTAACATCCTGTGGCTCCTCCTGTTTTAACTCGGTCCATCACAGACAGACACCGCTTTTGTTGTTTGTTTTGTTTGTTTATTTGTCTCAGTCCAGCACTAATCGCTAAGTGTCAGCGAGCTGGCATTGCCAGCAGGGAGAAGCCCACAGAACTGCCACAGAGGTAAATGGCAACTGTGTGCGGTGCTTATTTTACAGGAGGAGGGGATGTTCTTGGCGGGCCTTGGTATTTTCAGCGGTAAAAGTAAAAGGGTCTGTCAACAAACATGATCAAGACTGAGATCGCTTTTTGGTCGCAGCAATTAGATGCTATCTGTGAACGAACGGCCCGCAATAAGTGCAGCTGGCTGTAAGAGTGCATTCAAATAGCAGCCACCACGTTGCAGCAACGCACGTTTACACCGTTAGGCCCTTTCATCAGATCAGCATTGTTGTTTAAAGGGATAAAATTAGCCTTTCTTCATATCTAGAAATATTTTCTTAATGGAATGAACAAAGTAGTGTAATTAAAAAAAAAGTCTCACATTTCTGCCTCCTTAAAAGAAAGGCGAAAAATGTTTAGATGTATTGTTTTCCATTATCTAAGTCTGGAAAATAGTTTATTTTCATCAAAAATAATGAGATATGTCACTTTTCTTAAAAAAAAAAAGCCGACAAATTTAATAATTGACTGCCCCAAACATTCATTGTTAGGAGAATGAAAGGTTGGCATAAATTTAAATTACAAAGCATAATTAAACTTTAATACTTTGTTTTGAGACTATCAGCAAAAATGTCAGCCTAAAAGATGTGTCCATCTGTTTTGAACTCCTTTGCTGAAGGTGACAAACTTATTATGGGGCTTAACACTCATGATGAGGGCCTCACACATTGGATAAGTGTGGCACAGATTGGTTAGTACCAGTTTAGATTGTAACATTATTTTTCAAAGGGCCTAATTCTGAATATTTCCCTGTTGCTATAAGATATCTAGATGACTTGGAGAAGGTTTGGCATTTATAAGCTAATGCTTAAGCCAACAACATCTTTCAGACTGTGCATGACTGACTTATCCTGGAGTCTTGGGTGCGTTTTCACCATGTGTTCATTGTTCATGATTGTCATTACTGCTGGATACAGTCTGGAATAAAAAAAGAAATAATCAGATTTAACCTCCCAATCAAAACAAATACAATAAAATCCATGTTATAAACTTGACAATTAGACACAAATTTCTTAGACTGATCTTCAAAATAAATGACGCTTTCTTGACATTCTGACATTTAATTATCAAAAACATTTCACATGCCTCAATTGCCACCTTTGTCACCTGTAGTATGGTTGGAGACAATTTATGTAGCAAAAATGAGATTTTGCTTCTGCACTGTCAGCAAACTTCCACAGCTTTACTCCGCCCATCGGCTCCCTGGCGCCTTCTGTGACGCGTCTGCCAAATGCTCAACCCGTGTCGCCCCTGCTCCATATTCCTTAACACGGCGGTATCAGGGGAGCCCATGCCGACGGGCTATCCTTCATGTGGACGACGCGTGGGCAGCCAACGCTTGCAACAGGTGCCACCCGATGACGCCTGATCCCCCCGTTCTTTGTGCCTGAGCAAGAGTGGGAGTGGGAGAGGCCGCAGGGGTCACGCTGACCCGAGAGCAGGGCGCAGCATACCCACCGTCTGACTGGAGGTTCAAACGTCAAAACAAGGCTGGTACCAATTTAAGCTGAACCATTTTTCTTTTCTGACACCAAGGGAGTAGAGAAATAATAAATGGGTGAATGTTGGAGCACCTCTAAGATTGTGCTGAAGTCAAACAGATTAAGCAATCAACATAAGGCTAAAACTGTGGATGTGGCCTTACTGAAATCAAATTAAAATAAAAATGAGTCATGGTTAATTAAGACAAGTGGATAATTGGAGCTATTTGAAACATAGAAAATAAAGATTTTTTTCATTTTTAAAAAAATATTAAATTAAAATCACAATTATAAAAGCAGGTCATTTGAATGAAAAGCCTAAAAGCTTTTATTTTTTTTACTCTTTCTTTCAAAAAAACAAAAAAAAAAAAAATGAAATGTAGGTGAAAAAAATAAAACTCCAGCTTGTTTCCACCTTTCAAGTGAGCTGGCGCCTATAAAAAATGACTAACTTTTGTTGATGTATGAATCGGCGGGGAGTCTATTTATCAGCGGGCCCTCTGCGGTCGCCCGCTTGGGTCCCTCAAGCCACAAGCCGCGTCGCTCCCCTTTGACTGATTAATTAGCCAATCAGAGGACATTTTTCACTGGGCGGCAGAATGGTTTATTTCAGCTAATGCCGGGCTTTCGAGCCGAGGCCCGTTGGAGCCTCGTCGGCTCTTTCGGACTGCCTGAGTGGCTGGGCAGAGGGGCGAGGGAGATAAATCAAGCTGGGCTGGCCCTCCATGTGGCTCCCCTAACTAAACCCCCTGAGGAGGGCATGAAGAGCAGGGGTGGTGGAGAAAGGGGGAAGGAGGAGAGCAGGACAGCCAGGGGCACTGCTCGCCCGCCGATAAGCGCGGGGAGCACGGGGGTGCCAATGTCCCTGCATTTAAAAATGGCCGGGGCTTTTTGATATCTCGGCAGTGAGAGCCTGTCATTTGTCATGTAGTGAGTAATTGTGTTGAGGAGCTCAAGAGGAGGCAGGAGATGGAAGAGGTTTGTGTGTATAGGATAGATGATGGATAACAGAGAGTCAGGTAGATGGACAGGTGCTATATCCAACCCACATCGTAAATAATGGCTGCAACCTTACATTTTTAGGTGGCTAGACAATAAAGAGAGAAGCGGTGGGTGAAGCGGTGGTCTGTGATTTATCTTGCTAAGTTAGCCACTTGTATATGGCAAATAGCTTTCCCCCAGTAAAACAAAGCTGAATGTCTACAATAAATAAGTATGATAAACATACTTAAAATTTCATTTTTTTTTGGGAAAGTAACTCTTCCATTTTGCAGTGCAATGCAAAAGTATTCATCTTCCCCCCTTTTTTATTTTACATTTAGTTTTACACTAGATCATAACCACAAATTTCAATGCCTATCATTGGATTTTCATGCGATCAACCTAATTGGTGTCTGAAGTGAAAAGGAAGATGATAAATGAATTTTTTTTTTAAATAATAAAAAAAAAATCACCTTTTGGTCTTTTGGAGTATGTCTCCAAAAGCTTTGTAAACTACAGACTTATATTTCAAACTCAGGGAGATTGTATGAAAATATATTTTTAGCTCTTCTTTGAAATCTTGACCAAAATTCAAGCAAACATGCTTGAATCTGAAACATTAAATTGCACCTCTGTCAGTACTTTTGGCATAGTCTCATTTGACCAGAATATGGCTGAAACAATTAATCGGATTAATAATTATTGAAATAATTGTCAGCTAATTTTGTAAACAAATAATTGTTAACTGGAGTACATACTGTATACTCTAAAAACATGTTTTCTTCCTTTCACTCCATCACTTTCCTCTTGAAAGATTTGCAGATCTTCTAGAGTTATCATGGGTTTCCCTGATTAGTGTCTGTTTAGGATTCTTGGTACATTAGTATTTGTGCCACACTATTTTTGGGCAACTGTTCGGACTGTGTTCCAAAAAGATGTTCAAAGTTTGAGACAGCTCCACAACTTTACCCCTTACATATTTGGTGTCAGGTTTAAAGCGTCAATCAGTCAGAGTCTATTTAGTTGAATGGCTCAAAGGTTAATTATTAATTTCAGATAGTAGTTCAGGTGTGGTGTAATGCCATAATTGTTGAGCGACAGCAGCTACACAAAAAATGTTTGCATGCTCTCATATCCAGTGTTGCCTTTGATGAACAGAAACCTGTGTGTGGAGTGTGTGTGTGCACTTGTCTGTTTCATGGAGCGTTGCGCACAGCGATAAGGGGCGAGCAGGAAACATCACTGTGGAGGAAGGAAAACACCCGCTGTGGGGGGACTGGTGGAAGGGATGCTGGAGAGACAGCCGAGGGTGGTGGTTGAAGAGGTGGAAGATTCATGAGGGGGAAAAAGGGCAAGCCTGGAGAAGTCCATGAAGCTTCAGACAAGCTTCATCAAGATGGACATTTGTGTAATACCGTAATCAAACACACCAAAACTCCCATATCTGTATCGGTATAAAGTTTTGGAGCAGTGAAATTATTCAATATAGACACTGTGTAACATGTCAAATGTCTGATTTAAGATGAGTGTGAGACAAAGGTTCATTCCAGTGTCACAGACAGATTCATAGGATATCAGGCAAAACGCCTAGACCCTGACTGGTCAATCACAGTTCTTATTTATTCCCTGCAACCTCAGATGTTGCTGGGCTTTAACATGGGGCTCGTGGGAAACCATTGTAATTGTTGCTGGTGCTTTCAATGTGTTCAATGGTGTCCCACCTGGCTGAAAAATAAGAACCCATAACCAAACGATTAGGGAAAAAAATGATGGTGTGTATTGCTTGCATTTCCAATGTTAATCAGCCAGGGAGCAACTCCTATTGTGATGTTATGGCAGAGCACCTGCAGGGGAATAGAGGAAGGGTTTTTGTGTACAATTTATGGATTTTCAAAATGCCAATTTCTTCAAGCCCAGTGCTTGAAATAAACAAAGGAATCCAGCAAAAGGCTTTTTTGTGTATTGCTGTCCAAAAGGTAGATATTTCACCGTTTTCTGTACTGGGTCGATTAAACTTGGGGAAGCAAAACTGGTTTGTGACATGAAAATATATTAATTCATTACAACACAATGGATGAAAATGCTTATTTCACCATAAAATACTAATGTAAAAGTGGTGCAATAATTGTTTAATTCCTCTGGTTGCAAAATAAAGTTTTATCTTGTGTGTTTTCTCATTATAAAGCTATGCGTTTAAAACTATTTCATCCAAGACACAGGTATTGGTAATTTACTTGCATAAAGTTATATGAACGTGTTAAAGTTATGATTCTAAAAGGTCTTCTAATGAAAGTGACAAAGTTATTCAGGTTACCTCTGGCTATATAGAGCAGGGGTCTCCGACTTGCGGTTCTGGAGCCACAAATGGCTTTTTGACCTTCTACAATACCTCTTAGTAACATGAGTAAAAATAATTTAAAAAATAGTTAATATTTTAAATACAATAAATGCAGGTTTTAGCAGTTTCTGTAATGGAATAATTGCTTCTCTCCAAACAGAAAGGGGGGATGAAGAATTGAAGTTAAAGTCTGCATCAAAAACTGTGGTTGTCCTGACAAGTAATAGAAGGAGGAAGCAATTAAAACTGGGTTACTGGTTTAGGGTGTGGAATCCATACATGACAGCACATTGTAGGCTAGTATATAAAAAGACGTCTGTATTGAAAATAATTTTCTATTGTTCCTATGTAATCTACTTTTTAGAAAATAAAAAATATGGGTTATCTTTAGCGACTAAATAATAATCACAAAAACTAGGAGAAACACTTAAAATATGTGTGTAAATGAACCTACATGTTTTACCTTTTAATTACCTTTTACCAATACATTAACCTTTTAGCAATCTAATGTATCATGGTCCATCTGTAAATTAGGTAATGTCAATTTATGAAAGTAAATATAGGCCTAAAATGTATCATAACTCCTGCAAATCTACAGAAAAATTTCATGCATTTTTTGTTTTTAATTTACAAAGGTAAATAAAATACAAGATGGATCCACCTGACCTTGTAAGTTTTAAAACCATCAGACTAGTACCTTAGCGTCAAATGGCAAAGTGACCTCTGAAGGGGCCAACCACTGATGGCAAGAGCAAAAAAAACTTTTTTGTAAGCATCATCACTTTAGATTTTTGCAAACCTCAACACAATTTGGGTTTTTACTTTAATAAACCCTTCTGGCAGGCAGAACCACCTGATGTGATGGTCTGAGACAGAAGTAGAAAAAGGGGGGAGTGTGAAGGTGGGAACGAAGAGGTAAGAGTGAAAATCTCTTAACTGGATTTAAGTGCTCTTGCCACCATCAGTGGCCCTTTGGCAGCGTTAAAGCTGTTCACTGCGACATGGCTAATCTTCAGCCAGAGGCAGCTCGGGAGCTGGAACCTGCAAAACCTCAGGGATCACACTGTACCAGAGTAAATGTTGAGGACATCACAACTGATGGTCACCAGCAATTACTGAGACTGATAAGCCACCTGGCTAGAGGTATGCTGTCTTCTTCCTGAGTCCTGACTTTGATTAGGCTTAGAAAGATCATGGATCAGCCTGCTCAGTTCAGATGACAGGTTTCTTTTTATTCAGCATAAGCAAAGTAACTAATTAGGAATAATAACTGAGAAGACTTTGAGAAATGCTCAATGACAATTGAAGCAAGAAATTCTCAGACTTCGGGAAAAAAATAAAAGATTTTTCTTCTTACTCACACAACAAAGTTTAATAGCTTACCTGTTCTTGGTCTTTGGTAGACTTGGTCCTCTTCCCAAAGATGCAGTTAAGGTCTGTTTCACTACGGGAAGATAAGTCCTTGCCTAAAATAAAACAAGAAAGTAAAACGTTGGACTCCGCATCAGCATTTATTAGCAAATATTTTTGATATATCAAAAACAAACCAACAGATTGAAATGACTAAAGAACGCCTGACACACTTTGTGTGTGTGTGTGTGTGTGTGTGTGTGTGTGTGTGTGTGTGTGTGTGTGTGTGTGTGTGTGTGTGTGTGTGTGTGTGCTTAAGATGTGGTAGCTGGGTAAAGAAAAGAGGAGTTGTGCACAGTCCAATTATGCAGCAGGGATAAAACAGCAAAGAAAAATAAACTTGACGACAAGGTCCGTCAAGTCTCCGGATTCCCGTTCTCAAGACTGGGCCTCAAAGGCTCCTGAAGCATGTAGTCGTCTGTCTCGAGCCTGGGTCCTGTTCAAACAGCTGCATCCTCTTCCTTCAGCGGGACTCTGATAACATTTGGTTATTTATTGCTTTTAAGACCCTATCTCCCCTGCTTTTGACTTTGAAAGTCACAGCACAGGGCACACTTGAGAGGTAAAAACCAAGAAAGTATGCTGAAAACTAAAACAAATGGGATGGAGGACATTTGGTGTTTGTCACCTACTGGACTTGGGTCAGACGTAAAAATTGTACTGGATCTGATTTTCTCACTGCTTGGAAAAGGGAGCACACGTATACATTTCCTGGTTTTCAGGTGAATGGGCAAAGAGTTGTTTAAAATGGCAGAAATCATCAGATCAAATAACTGGTCAAACAAGATTTACAATGCACTAACTGAAATGCAAATCTGACATCAAATTACTGCAGTGCCAAAACTAAAAGTAAACATAGTCCCATTTTCTGACACAGCTCTGAGTTTCGTTGTACTAATCTTATAAAGAACTTGGTTTTAACCTATTTCTCTGTTGCAAGCATGCTTCTTGTTACGAAGGAAGTTTATTTCTTTGCAAATGATCTCACATCTGTAAGGAAAATGCATCAACAGAGTTGACTATCTGGCCACAATAAACAATCCATTCTTTCCTGCCAACAGCTTAGTCAGCAACTGTTTGAAATGTGGTGGTGTTTATTAGCTTGGATTATTAAAGTTTGAAGAACCAAGTCTTATTGGCAATTAACAATTCATTATGTAATAAACAAGGGCCTTAGTAGTGCCCCATACAACCACAACAGCCTAGCACCTCCTGGTAACCAACGTGGCCACACAATG
Source organism: Micropoecilia bifurca (assembly GCA_903067075.1). NCBI lineage: Eukaryota > Metazoa > Chordata > Actinopteri > Cyprinodontiformes > Poeciliidae > Micropoecilia > Micropoecilia bifurca. The sequence goes on along the minus strand of CAEGAF010188598.1, from coordinate 16,644 downwards.
CTGTGGGATGGCATCTTATTCCTCGGGATCTGTTCAGCTAATTCAGTGGGGTTGAGGTCAGGATTGCTGGTGGTTTCAGTATCTCTACTTTCAAACTCTATATTTATTTGCATTGACATCTTGGTCTGGTCCCAAAGAGTGGAGATGTGGGATGGACACTAGCTGCTGAATCTCATCTTGAAATCTCTGCACTACAAACAATGATGGCAAAACCCTGTTTTTCCAGTTGGGAAGATGATGTTTGCTATTTGCAGAAAAAAAAAAGACTTGGCATGTTTTTCATGGGGGCAACCCACATACTAAACTTAACACACTGTTCAACCCACAAATTCATTTTCCTTGCAATGTGGTGTAATTTAAATGTAAATAAACAGACTTTTAAAAATCATAATATTTACTGCCAAGTATCTCTACAATAATAAAAAAAACAATACATTTTTTGTGTGATTTTTAAATGGACAAGATCTGTTAAAAACAACAAAAAAGGATACTCTTAAAAACCCAAAAGCAGCAATGAAGCCATCACACAGAGCGGGGGGATAAAGAACTGTAGTTAAATTCTGCATCAACCACCCTGGCTGTCCTGACAAGTGATAGATGGAGGCAGCAATTAAAACTGGGTTACTGGTTTATGCTGTGGAGCCTGGACCAAAGCAGTGGAGATTTCGGTGCCTTTCCCCGCAAACAAAGGCCATCAATCCTCAGAGTTGGCAAAGAGCGAACCAGCATAAACGAGATATCAATAGAAAAAATAAGCAGGACAGTAAACAGAGGGCCTGCACTGAGAGGGAGAGGGAGAGGAAGGAAAGCTACTGCTACTTGAGCTACAACATTTTAACTGAAAGTTATAAACTAACAAGTCATGATGCAACATGAATTTATAGCATCATCTACTAAACTGGTTGACCTTTTTTACAATCAAAAACTATCAGAGTATTACCTGACCTTACCAGCCACTCGTATAACAAGCTTAACAACAGTAAATCTATTAGCAAGCCTTTACTTGGCAACAACCTCACAAAAAGGGGAGTTGGCGTTGGAGAAGTCTGTAGAAGCATGCAAAGAGGCGTGGCGGATTACATGTTACCTTTGCAGCTCTGTTTAGGTGATTACAAATTGCTACTGGTGGTGGCAGTCCACCTCCACTTAGGGCGAAAATAAAAAAAAAAAGTATATATATATATATATATATATATTATACTGTTGCTGATGCCTAGGGGAATACAAATACACAAATATGGCCTCTTATTGACAACACTGGTTGTCAATAAGATGCAAACGCTCAAATTTCCAATATAATCTTTGAGACTTTGTTGTTGCTTGGAAAGAATTCAGCCCTTTCTGACAATGGATAGCGTCACATTGTAAATGACAGTTAAATTATTAAGAGTGGTGCCAAATCTGTCGACGCCTTAAATGGCTGATTGGCAGTGTAAACATTCCAGAATGCAATAACTCCTAATCTGTTCCTTCTTAAGAGTCATCACTAAAAAAGAACAAAAGTACTTCTCCAAAACAAGACGTCAAAACATTGCTAGAAAAAAAAATGGAGATTGGATCACATAATAATAAGACATCAAATAAGAAATTATTTGATGGCACAAAGCAGTCAGCATGACAGCCCTGGCAAAGATGGGAAACCAGGGATAAATCAACCTTTCAGATTTCTTTGTGAGAACTACCCAACTTTAGTTTGTTAGTTTTCTACATAAAACAGGCTGCTTAAATACAAATCTCTAATGGTGAACACAAAAGAAAAAATTGCCCCTCGATTTCTGCTCAACACTTTCCTCGTTATTTGCCATCACAGCAATGCCTGCTCTACTCTCTGAGAGCTTCAGTATCTTAGTCACCAAAGTTAGTGTTGGATGAGGACATCAGTGAGTAAAGGATTCAGTGGAACTTGGCTAATAAGGAAGGAAACTTAAGATACATGCTGTACTTACTTTCCTGCTTTCATACATATGTGAATTTGAGTGACATCCAAAGCTTAATCCATGTAGTCTATGATCTGACATCAGCCGTCTTTGAAGTTAAAGCAACTTCAATTATTCTGGGTAGGCTTTCCATAAGTATTAGGAATTTGTTTATGGAGATTTTTGGCCATTTTCTCTTGTGTGAGCCCAGGTTACAGAGCCTGGCTAAAAGGCTGCACTCTTGAAAACTTGTTTCATCAGGTTGAGGTTATGTCTGTGCAAGCAGCAACTTCTATTCCCCTCTTTTGTAACCTGGCCTATTATTTTGTGGCCAATTTGTTGACATTGTCATTTGCTCCCACTTTAATAAAATGGAACTACAAGTGCAAAATGAAATCTTAAATGGCAAACAAAATGCACTATTATACATTCTGTATGCCTGGTGCTTGATTCAAACAACTGTAGTCATAGATGTGGTTGGAATACCTGAATTCAAAGATGAATAAGCAAACTATTCTGGGAACATTGAGTATACTAGCCAACCAAATATTGCAACTCTGCTAGAACTGCTATAATTGTATTTCAATGTATTATGCAACTCTACATTTTAATTTATTTTATAATTTACATTCAAAGTTTGCATTTTTATCCATGTCGGGCTTAAACCCAAGATTTAAAAAATGAACTGTTAAAGTTGACTGTTCAATTAAATAATTTCACATCTAAACATATTGTGTGGTGTGAACTATTTGTGTCTATCACACAGTATTTTTAATGCAGCTAAAAACCTAACAACTGGTCTTTAGTTGTAAGTGTCCCTAATATTTTTATAGAGGTGAATAAAAACTACTGAAAGCATATAACATGAATCTGCTTTGTTCACATAAAAATGATTGAGAAATTATGTAATATAAGGTGTGACAGGCCAAGTCTTTAAATTTGTTGGAATAACATTTTCCAATCATCTCAGTTGGCCCTAAAAGCAAATACCCAAAAATGAATAGTGAGTGGACATGCAGAAGCAGAACAATGTATGCATTATGCTGCATGAATGATAATTAGAAATATTAGAGCTGCCATGAATGCACCTGTATTTGGCAAACAGAAACATACTTACCCCAAGTCACATTAGGTAATGATACCATTGTGTGAGTCAGAATGCGCTTAACCTGACTAAAACTTGGCAATTAAAAAATGGCAGCAGAATATAAATGTTGGAAGAAATTAAAGAAACAAGCACATTAAAACAGTCAGATCGTCATGCTCAAGTGTGCACCTTTTTCTGACTCGCTTCACACTCGCAACATAAAAACAAGCTGAGAGTGGGGGAGAGACAGGGGCCAGGTCCTATCAGGCAGGGTCATCTATTGGGTCAGAGGAGTGCTGTTTCTGCTGGGGGGGGGAGTAAATGCAGATACCAGATGCTCCAAACAGGAAACAGGAAGTTGCTTTTGAATGACGTAAAATATTAAAGGTTCTTCCAGGTGAAGCAAAAGCTGAGATGTTTGTTTTGTCAAGTCTTCAGATCTGATGAGGCAGATTTGAACTCAGTGACTCACTATTATATATAGTACACAATTAATTAGCACAAGCAAGTAAGTCCATAGACAAAATAAAAATGTATGTTATATTTTTTTTGTTTTAGGATGGAAGATTGTTGATGTAACTCTAAATGCCCCCATTCAAAGTGTAGAGTGTATGATGGACTCTACGTCATTATTTACCATGAAAATTCTACTAATCAATCATGTAATCAAGACACTATGCAGTTTAATCTGATAGTTTTATGCTTTACCTTCAAGTCCTTCTGAACACACATCGTTCTGCGAGTCTATCAGTGTACCGACCTTGACCAGCAAATCTTAACTTCCTGACGTGTAAAGGGTAATGAAAGGAGTGGGAAGGCCTATAAATAACCTCCCAAAGCACTCACTGGGTCAACTGACCCAGCAGATACCGACCGACCGGACTCTGATCAGCGTCTGTGGTCTGAGACGACAGCATAAGTTTTAATAAGAGGTCAAGTGTACACTGCAGGGGGGCTCTGCCAGAAAACCGTGAAGCAGCAGCAAAATTTCCCTCTCATTCCGAATCAGCTTCTGGTATGAAGTCTTGCTTTAAATATTTAAGAAGGAATGTCAGCGTGTGGCTTTCAGATACAGATTGGTTAAGACGAGTTAAAGTTGGAAAAACACCACTGGTTTAAACGAAGATACTCACCTTTTGTGAATTTTGTGTAATGAACCCTCTTTTTAGAAGTCTTTGATTTTTCTTCCAGACTGAAGCTCTTCATCTCATCTGGAGGAACTTCTACAGATATCAAACAAAAACTATGTTACACACATGAGCTCACTACAAAATTAATAAATTAACACGTGAGAAGTTATTTTATATCTGTCTGATTTCTAGCATAGTGCTACTAATGTTGGAAACAAAAGTGAGGGCATAAATCCTTGGACTTCATAGAATGTTGCAGTGTAGCACCCTCTGCTGTTTAAAAAGCTACTAAACATGCATCTAAGGTCTTGTATGCACAACATAAATTACCCCAGTGTATGACAGTAAATCAGATTAAATTAAGTTAAATAGGATTAATAAAAAAATTTAATTTGCACCAGGAATAATGTTTTCTTTTTTAATGTCTTCACATTCAGATGTTTATACAAAGAAATATTATCTTGCCTTTAAACAATTTCTGAAAGCCCAGATGATGATTTAGCCTTGAGTGAGTAAGCTTCCCGCCTCTCACCCAGAATGTTAGCTGGAGATGAGAACCGGCAACCCTCCTGACCCCATTAAGGGACAAGGGTGTGAAGAAAATGGATGGATGGAACATGCGGTTTTATGACACTATAATGCAGCAGGAAGTGCTGGACTTTAAACAACAGATAACTTCAGAAGCAAAGAACATTATTGGAAATACTTGAGACGTCAAGATAAGTAAAAAGTCAGACATTTACCAAACAGAAAGTTTTAGTCAACCGCCCTAAAACAGGAATATTTTGATCAAATTTACTGCCATACCTACAAAAAAGCACATTTGAGTTTGACAATATCTGCTAAATCTAAACCCATCAATAGCATATGTTGCACAGAAGCCACATTTTAAATCAGTAGTGTAAACCCCTTTTGATCTGAGTAACATTTCCTGTTGCGTTCTCGCATACGTAGCTGCAAACCACTTACTGCAGTAGAAAGTTAAAACCACGCTTACCGTTACTTGTGTTTTGACCATGGTGGTCGTTCAGCTGAGCCAGAAGCTCATTGAAGTCATCCTGGTGAGCAATCCAGTTATCCTGAGAAAAAAAAAGAACCACAGATACTCAAGCTTCATATTTCTTTGAACTTACATGAAAAAAATGTATAGTTTTTATTTGAGCAGGGTCAAGACATAATGCAATGTTTCTTTCTAGGGATAAAATTTATACATTTTTTGATTTAAAAAAACAAATGCTTAGTACATGCACATTTTTGTCCAAAAGTATATTTTTATTTAGAATAGAACTGACCTCATGGCTGGCGTTTGCTCCGAGCCCATGTTTGTTGTTTTTAACTTTTACTTTTATGTGATCTGTCGATCCCTGCTCACTCCTCCCCAGTCCCTGAGAAGGATGACAAAAAAGAGAGAATACTAACACATGTTCCTAATTGCACAAACTTAGCATATTTCTTTACAATTACACAGAACTAATTATACTGCAAGCTGTGAGACAACACAACTTCATTATGATAAACCTGAAACTACAACTAAATCAAGACTTTGAGCTTTATATCAAGAAATAAACAATATTTCAACTTTTGGTCTATGATAAAAGTATTTTCCTGCACAAAAACCCATCCCAAACAGAAAAGTGCACAGTTAATTGCTTTAGATATTCCATGTGAAGAAACCTCACTCACTTTGCCTTTGGACCAGCCCATTTGCTCCAGCATTTTCTGGCCAAATTTGCTGTCATCATTGCTCCAGGCGCTGTTCCTAGGATCTACAGACCACTTCTGTTTCTTGCGGGCTGAACAGGGAGCAGCAGCAATGTGATTACATAACAGTCCGCCAACAAGAGCTTGCATGAAAGATGAGAACAAGCTTCTTCAAAGAAGTGTATGCACAGTGTGGGGCACACAGGTTAGGTTAGAACAGGTTAACCCTGTCGTGAACTATCACGTTTTAATTATGTAAGAGCGCAGCTGAACTGAGTCAAATGCCCTGTGGCATTTATAGAAGTGCTTACTAACCATTCATTTTGTGATTTACAGGTGATGTCCATCTATTGATTCAAACAGTTTTATGTCTTAAGTGGGACTCAACCTCCTGTAAGCGTGGTTTGCTTCAATGTTTTTTTTAGCCATGGAGTGTACTAAAATGGCATTAAGGATTATATTCAATGATACAGCTTAATAAAAATAACATGTGTTTGTCAACAAGCCGATAATAAGACATAAAGGCTGCAGTTAAAACGCCTCACTGGGCTGTCAAGAGTTTAATATTAAAAGCCAGACTTAGTAGAGTAAATAGTCTGCTGAAACGTTACTAAACTGAGAGGCAGCGTACAGTAACACACACGTGTTTAAATCGCCGACTGTAAAATGCTAATGCTAACTGGAGTACTTTTCGGAGAAAAATTGAAGTATTTTCTGACCAACAGTTATACAAGAGTGGAAATGGTTTCGGAAGCGACAGTAGGTATAAAGGATAGCATGAAAACATTAACAATGTATCAAAATTTGGAGAAATATACGCACGCTCAGCGAGCATGGACATCCTGGGTCCTTTAACAGATGACGCAATGGAAGGTTTCCAGAAATATGCCTGAAGACAATGTTTTCCCGCTACATGCTTACGGTGCCTGAAGACACCGTAGGTATGTAACTGGGAAAATAATTAACTTTTTCAAAGATACATGAGGGAACCAAGAGATCAAATCCGGTAGGTTATTCAACTTAGTTCATTTTTCAAAGTATTCAAAAAGGCTATTAATGGTTTTTCCTGTTCCATTTGTATCAACACTTATCAGCAGAGGGCGCTCCAGGCTAGAAGCTATAATAGCATGAGACGTAAGAAATCAGCTAAATAATAAAACAGAGAAGATAAACTGTTCTATTCTATTCGGTTATTTACACTCAGTATAATGCAATTCATCTGTGAAGGCCTAAGACGACACCAGGAAATAGTATTCTGCAGACCTGTAGAGAGGCTTAATGCAATGGTAATGAGTAGAAGGTGTCAGATAAGACTAAAATGTAACTTTTTAAAATACAAATCACTACGTGTAACAGAAAAGTAACATTGCATCCTCATCACATCACCCTTGTGTCAAAATATGGCAGTAGCATCATGGTGTGAGGATTTGTTTCTTACGAAGGGCTGGGTAGAGATATGATAGAATGAAGCATGAACAACATCTTATGGAAGAGATTAATATCCAAATTCAGACAGCAAACTGTTTAGATAAATCTTTTTTTGTTTGTTTTATGTTTTTGTATTATTATTTTTTTACACTTTTATGGTAATATATTCTTTTTTTTAATCAACAACTCTAAAATAAAAATTAAAAAAAATCACCAACTTCACAAAAAACGTTGCACTGCTATAATTTTCTTTTGGCAACAAAATCTTTTTGTTCAGAGTAAACACCCAGTCGGAATATCAAAGTCACTCTTACATAACCTGTACCCCGGTGAGACACACATAACTCCTGTCTGTAAAGTAACAGGAGACAACTTTTACACTCACACCCTGTGGTGGGACTTGGCTCACTTTGACCTAATGTATACATGCACTCTATGTGTTTAGATGTGCTTGAGATGGCTGCTGTTTAGAGTCCTAAAGTTACTTCTTGACTGAAAGAAAAAGTTTGACATATGGCAAATTTAAAACTGCAATATGTCGCACTCTGTCCGAATACAAAATCCTACCCAAGTTGCACAGACTCCCTTGTTGGATTAAAACAAACACGATTCCCCTCTTCTGTTGTTCTAATAACAGATATCATTTTCACATCATACCGGTTCAAACTGGATTGGATTGGATTGGATTGGTGTGAAACTCTTATCTAATGCAAAAAAATACACCTAAACCATTTCCTGGGATTAGAGCAAAGTTGCATAACACAGGCTTGACTGGTTAATGCTGTTGTCTTCACACGCCAAGACTGCCAGGCGCACGTGTGTGAGATTTAACTATTGAGATATGCAGTCATGGAGTTGCATATATTGGTAATATATCTGTGAAGTATCTCAGTCATGCCAGATTGAATGACTCAGCAGCCTGGTCACTCTAAGTGTAAGTGTTATTCTTTCCAGTAAATCCCCCCACTACATGAATGTGCGGGGTAAGAGATAGGCATGGCAACAGGACCCCACAGGGAACATCAGCTGTTATGGTGTTCCTGTCCTTTACTTTCTCCTGCAGTAAAACATAATCTGCAGCACTCTGTGGGAAATTTTATTAAACAATGCATAAACAAAGTTCCAGGCCCCCAGGGAACAAGAAGGAGCTCAGTGGGAAGCCAGACTACAAGTATGTCCGCATGCTTCTACAAGACGCCTTACGTAACTAAGTTTCAACAGGTTAAGCCAAAAAAAAAATAAAAGATAAAGCTTTTCCTTGTTTGCTATGCCTTTTCTCAGAAAACTTTGAATGCAATTCCCAAAGGTTGACTCACATTTCCATTCAAGACCAACAAATCTACATTTGCATGTGGGCGTATTTCGCCTCCTTGACCACACAAACTTTAGCCAGTAAGAACAGCATGCATGCACATTATGGTGCCGCCCACACATGTGAGGAATACAGTTCCTTGCAAAAGTATTCACACCCTTTGATGTTTTTCATTTTCCTGGTGAAGTGACAGGAAAATGTTGATTTGTTTTTTTTTCTTTTTACATTTATTTTACACACCCAAATCATTTATTTAAAAACAGCAAAACAGTTTGTTGCTAATCAGTTTGCATAAGGAATATCTATGAGTATTAATTCTTCAAATCTTGCCACAGATTCTTTGTGTCTGGCCATTAACTGAGCCACTCTAACACACAAATGTGTTAAAATGACTCCAGTTAACTTCAGCTCTGGCTGATTAGGGTAACTGTTTGAACCTCTGCACATATCGCAAGACTTTTCTCAGTCTTTAACAGGTTTTTGATTTCCGTATTATCTTGTTTTTAGCTCAATTATGACCAGCGTCTCTATTCATACTGAAGAAAATAATCCCTTCAGCGTGACCTGGGTACAATGTTATGCCATGCTGTGTATTTGGAGTGTTAGTTGTCAGCCACATTATTTTGTATGCCCAACATACATGACTTGAGGGAAACTGCAAGGATTAGCTCAAGAGCTAAGATTGTAGGTACCTTTCACAAATTACTAATTTATTTATCGTGATTTATGTAGAGTGCGACTAATAGTTGTTCTTCTGACAAATTTCTTCACACGACCTTCCTTCCCAAAGAAAACTACACATAAACAAGAAGATATGTGGAAAATATTTATTGTGAAATGTCTTTTGTGATTGAAAGAACTGGCAGAATTTCTCACATACACACAGAAATAAGTCATCTCTTTGCAGACACTACCTAAATATTTCTGAGCATGAATGTGACATATGGAGTCACATTTCCCATTTTCTGTCTTTTTTTTGTTTGTTTGTTTGTCAAAATAATGTCAACGCTGGTGAAAAAATATTAAATAACAAAAACTGAAGAGAAACGCATAACAGATCAAATGATTTGGGGCAATAGAGCTTCCAAACATTTAACAGGGAAAGAATAAATAACAGAATATGAAAAATAAACTAATTACTGAGTAGTATCAGTCAATCATTTCCCCAGATCTTTACGTTGAGTCACTTCACATACAGTACAATCAAAGAGACAACTTGTATTCTTAAGTTTGATTCCTGAAAAAAAACCAACTGACCCAGGTAAACAAAAAACAAAACGGCACAATCAGCATTTTTGAAAATCATTATTAGAAAATGTTGCAAAATGTTGTGCAACTCCCTCCAGATGCAGGTCAATCTCCTAGTAATCGATTTCTACTGATCAAGCGGTTCAACCTGGCACAGACTCTACACCCTTTCACTTTGTAACCTAAATGTCCAAGAAGTAAAAGGGAAAGGCGAGCAAACAAGATGTTCAACGGAAAGTTGTCTTTCTCTTGTACTTCACCTTTACATTCTGTGGAGATGGAAGCCATGTAGTAGGCAAGAACAGCCCTTTACTTCTCTTTTTTGCTCAGAGAATTGAGAGAACAATTATGTACAGACCAAGTGTCTCTATTCTCCTGGGTAAAAATTTTACATTATATACAAAAAAATATATATACTTTAACGGGGCATCTCAATTGGCATGAGCCATGCACGTTTCCACACCTAAGTAGTTAAGCATTGTCTGGACCAGCTCTGGGAGATCGTAGTCGTGTTTCCATCCCCAGTCATTCCGTGCGTTGGAGTCATCAAAGTCCATAGGCCAGCTATCAGCTAAAATATAAAAAAAAAAGCAGATAAAATATAAAATTTGTTGATGAGTTTTGCACACTCTTGTTACCAAAATGACAAAAAACATTATCTTCACAACAATTCCTAAAATATGTCAGTTTGAAGATTCTTACCGATTGCCTGTCGTACAGGGTCGATGTTGTACGTGACCTCCAGCTCCGGCATCTGCTTCCTGAGCTCCTGGGCCAGCTCCTCAGGTGTGAAACTCATGGCGTTGATGTTGTATGTCCTCATGCTCAGCGTGTCAGCGGGCGCCTCCAACACCTCCAGGGTGGCGCGTAGGCAGTCGTCGATGTACATCATGGGTAGCCGCGAGTCGGGCCTCAGGTTGCACTCAAACTTGCCCGTCTTGATTGCATCGTGAAAAATCTGAACTGCGTAGTCTGGACAGGAACAGAATAAAATCGGTATTGGTTTTTTTCATTATTATATTAGTACTTCTGATGTTAATCTAGAAATAATAAACATGTACTAAATTAAAGTGCAAGACACTTAAAAAAAAACTTCAACTGCTGACAGAAAGAGTTTGGTTGCAGCAGCTGTCCATTTGTGTGAAAAGAAATATGCAGACAAGGATATAAGAAGATTATTGCAGCCATAAAAATGCAAAAATTCTGAGTTTGGCTGCCTAAGAAGTTTGCAACATGACAAGGACTAGAACACCAAAATAGAGCTCATTAAATGGGAAAGATATTACACCCGCTGAGGTCATTATTCATCTCATGCTTCACTTCCCTGTGATGTTTTAATAACATGAAGTATGTTAAACACATTTCCAAGTGTCATTTTGACTACCACCAACTAGGGTTGCTTACATGCGGTCACTAAAGTTTATCTGGTACACTGACAAAAAACAAAAAATCATTTTGTACACCCACTAGGAGACGCTTTAATTTTGTCCAAAACATTAGTTCCACTACTTTGAATAATAATTGATTCATTAGTTATAGACTTTTACCACACGATTTTCGTTCAAGAATACAAGCATGTCATCTGCATATTGATTTAGCTAACAAAACCCAGAGTATGAAGCATTTGTAACTACTACTTTTTAGTATAATATCAATGCCACTTCTCTTAAACCCCCAAATCCAATTTAAAACGTTGACTTGTTACCACTAAAAACCATTCAAAACAAACATTGGCCCCTATGTCAGATGTACTTTTTTTTTATTAGCCTTGTGACAACTCCACATGTTGGTGTCACGTTTGATACACGCCCCTCCTTGCTTTTCTCCAACATCTTGTGACGGTAATCTGACTAGGTTGGATCTAATAACATATACGGACCACTTTCATTACATCTCAAACATTCTCCAGCTACATTAATAGAGCAACAGGATTGTGCTGATATGTTGCCCAATGATTCTCTTGGCACGTGGAATAGGAATTATAGAGGCACTAAACAAGCAAATTTATGATCTAAAGATGATCACCATTCTATATTCTGCAACCCATTCCAGAGAACTAAATATATCTCAGGTTCTTATGAAGTCTCAGAAAGAGTTTAACCTCTTTAAGCTCTTCATAGAGCTTAAAGCTTTTTGTTTTTGTTTTACAAAAAACAAAAACAATGATGAGATAAATAAGGACATTAAGGAACCGCCATAGTTAATTTTAAATTCATTCATCATTCCTACCTGTTGTGCCACCTCCTGGCATGGAGTCTGCAGAGATGATTCCTGGGTAACGGAGACACCGGAAGTCCAGGCCATAGCGGTGATGGTAATACTAAAAAGTCAAAAACAAGTGTATTAGAAAATGCTCACTTCAATAAGTTTAAAGTTGGTAGGAGATTGCATTATAATTTGATGATAATATGGCAACAGATAAATAGAATAAAACACTCACCTCTCCCATTAACTCTGCATGAACTTTGGACACCCCATAGATAGTGCGAGGTCTCTGCACACACAGATCTGGCGTTGGGTTACGGGGTGAAGAGGGACCAAAAGCTCCGATGGTGCTTGGTACAAACAGCCGCAAGCCATGCTCTGCAGCAATGTCCAGGATATTGTGAAGCCCTAAATGGGGAAAATTGAGAATTCCATCATTATTTGAAATAAAGCCATTTTAATTCATTCTAAAAGTATGTTTCAAGAAAGTTTAGTATGTGCATTTTCAGCTATTTAATTTGTACAATATTTAGGGTACAAATGTCTTGCTTCTAATCTTATAGAGCTGTAGCTTATTCTCTTATCCTCATCGAGTTTGTAAAAGTAAAAGATTTTCTTTTTAGCCACCACATCCAATTTACTCACCAGTGATATTCACAGAACGTGCCAAGGCCACGTTAGCCTCTCCGACTGCACTGAGGAGGGCGCTGTAGTGAACCAGCCAAGTGATGCGGTTGTTCACCACAATTTCTCTTAAGTTCTTGTAGTCCAGGATGTCTGAGTAGATAAAGGGACCTGATGGTGGCAGATTAATGTAAAAAGTCGATATTACTTCAAGAATTTTCAATAATTGATTACGCTAAGTGAGAAGAGCCTTTAGGGTTTTTAACATTTCTACATGTGAACATTTTAAAGAAATGATTTCAAATGTAATGATTCCACTGTTGTGAAATAAAGGACTTTCTTCAAGGTTTCAGCAATAGTCACACGCTCAATTAAGAAACCTTATGTTGAGCAATGAGGTTGTCTATTGACCAAACACTGAGGAGAACAGCTGAAGCTTACTCACCGCTGTGAAACACATTATTGGGAGGTTTCCTGATGTCAGACAGGATGACATTGTTCTTGCCGAATCTCTTCCTGCAAGGGAGTTGAGTTAGGAGAGAAAAAAGGCATTACAAATGGGTAACAACTTACATAACACATGTAGCTAGTTGTGAAACTATTTGCAGAATTTTATTGCTGAAACAAATGAGAATTCTGACCTCAGAAGTTTGGCCAGTCCGACTCCAAGTTGCCCAAGGCCACCTGCAAATGATACGGAGTCATGTGAGGACGTGGCGCCGAGACAATGAGGTGCAGCTAATTATCTTCAGCGCCTATTTCCATGGAGATTTAAGCAACTGCAAAAGAGGGCCATAAGAAAACCCTCCTGCTGCACTTGACTTCAACTCTTTGTGCTTAACCAGAAACCGCGTCCAGCTTTCTTTGCCAACAAATCCCGCTGCTGTTTAAGTCCCTTCAGAGCACAGCTTGTTCGAGCTCACACGTTACATTCGCAAATCTCATCTTAACTCAGGAGCAATAAAAAGGAGACTGCTTTTCATTGTGGTGCTTTACATTACAGAGCAAAATATTGCCAAAATGAGATGCCCCGTACCTGTGATTAGCACCTTGGGGTGATCTGTTTCTGAGAAAGACACAGAGTGGAAGCTTGCATCCGATGTAACCTGCCGGGGAGAGAAGCTGATGGTACGAACAGCCACTGTCAGGGGCTGGCAGCCGCACCCTGGGCTGCTCAGCAGGGCTCGCTTGGCTACCTTGGTGAGGTTTCTGATAACAGGCATGTTGGAACCTGTAGAATAATCATAAAAAGAAAAAAACAGTAAGTAAGATGACACAAGACTTTTACAGAAGATCGCCATCAGTAAAATACCAGAGAGAAGTAAAAATGGATAAAATGATCTGCATTCAAACTGAAATAATTGATTGTTTTTAGGAGTTCAAATTCTAAATATAGGACAGATTGGCTTATTTCTGTTGCAACCATAGACCTAAGAAAGCACAAACATCAAAACGTCTGAATTTTATTGACCATAACTTTATTTCTTGCCAGCCAGCATGTAGCAACAGCTGGGTAGTGAAAACTACTTTCACTCTGGAACTCTCTTCTTTGTTTTTTTTACTTCCTTGATTTGTGTAACTTTTTTATGTCCCAGAAATATTATGTAATGATCAAAATTCAAATCCGGTTGTCACATTTGTGCTGAGGGAATGTCAAAATAGACGATGGTTATCCAAAAACCGTAACAGTTCCTGTCCTGGACAGAGGAAACCAGGACAGGAACCAATGGAGGCTCATATTAACTTGTATGCCTCGTTGACCGAGTCTTAATTCATATACGTTTTTGTACACATGAACCTCATAGAGGAAAGTACAAGCATTGATTAACTGCAACACTTACTTATTTTGGTACTTTGTTGTGCCACTTTTTGGAAGTCTGTTCTTTTTGGCCCTACAGCTCTGAAATCCATGTCCAAAATATCAAATCAGCTACTTTTTTTCTGTTTGTTTGAGTGTTTGAGCATATGAATTATTAGGATGTTTAAAAAAAAAATCCAAAGACAGTTTAATCAATTTAAATCATACATAAATGTGATATTCCACCACAGAAACATAACCAACTAAAATCCTGAAATTGTGCTGTGGCTTAGAATAACAGTGGCCCCCAACTGGCCTCCTGTAAACTTTCTGAAAGCTGCTGCACCATGAATATTAACGCATCAGCGACGACGTTTGAATGCAACAAATATATTTAATACATCAAATAAAAGAAATCTAAATAAATAAAATCTCACAAACAACCCCAACCAAACACCGACTCATACCGTGAACCATTGCAACCCTGCGTTTCTGCATATCGACCCCACCTTTGCGCAACGCATCCTTGACGTGACAGACGTGAACTTACCTCGGGGTGCTAACCGGGGGCTTCCAAAAAAGTTGGAAAGCACGTAACGTGAGAGTATTTATGCTGCCCTGCCTTCAGAGAGAGCCAATCAGGGAGAGAGGGCGTACAGTGACATAAAGAGAGAGGAAAACGATGCCAAGAACAAGCTTGGCGACCGCAATGACCGGATTTAGAAATATTTTTGGAACGCATTAGGAATCACTTAAACTGCTCTGTCTTGAGCACCTTAAAGAGACGCAAGGGACTCTCTAATACAGGATACAAAAAAGAGATGGGGAGGGAATAGAAAAACCTTCCGAGAAAATAACACGATGGATAACAAAAGTAATTGATTTGTACTCGCTCTTCAACTTCCTTTACGCACGTTCCAGTAAGGTTGCGTAGACCTCAGGGGAGAATTGCGTAATACCTGAGACCTCCTCCGCCTCATCTTTGATATGTTTAGCAAATGTTCGCTACCTCACTAATAGTTTTAAAACATTATGTATCACAATATTCCGCGTTTAATTAGACATAGTAGAGTTTAAATATTTGAAATTATGTTCTTCCTTTTCTAAATGAATACAAAAAGCAGCCCGAAAGCCGGGTGAAGATGTCTGAGTCATCTTAAACCTTCTGCTAAAGCACACAGGCGTCTTCCCAATAAAATTATGTTTTATTTTTACATTTAAAAAAATAATCTATAGCGCGAGCGCCCTTACTTCATTGTGGGGGGGAGAAAGGGGGAAAGCGCACGTGGTAGAGAATATGCTAATTCGTACAATTCTTTGAAAAGCCTACATAAATTAAAATGAAACGGAAAATTGCAGTTTGAATGGACAAAAAAAAAAAAAAAATACTCACCGGTTATGAGAATCGATGGGAGGGAGGGGAAAAAAGCAGACGAAACAAAAATGCTGTCTGACCGGGTTTTAAAAGACAGTGAAATAAGTGATGCGGTTTCCTGCTTTGAGTTGCTCCTCCCACGCGCTGACGTGACGCTCGGCTGTTATCTCAGTTCCGTGTTGCATCAGCCTCGCCCTCTTCTATATATATCAGCGGCCATCTGCTTCCCGGGGGGTCGACCCGGGGTTGACTCTGATTGGTGGAGCCTCGGAAGTGCGGTGTTCTGACTGTCCGTGCTACCTCATCAGATTTTGAAGCGGTGCTACGCGTCTAAAAACTTCTAGTTTTAAGTTCAAGTTATAGAAAGTCTGAGGTGCAGGATTATGCATCAAAACTCAGAAATAACAGCATGTGAAGCCAACGGGCAACTGATGGGATGGCAATTCAATGTCTCAACTATAAACCTTTACTTTTAATCTGTCTTTACTGTCACTAGTGGAGAAAAATCCCCATTTAAAATAAGCCATAGCCTGGTGGGGGGGCACAAATAACTTAAACACTGAAGGACACATCCCAGTTGATCCTCTCCAGGAGGAAAATATGGAGTTCAGCTGAAAACCTGCAAATAAGAGATGGTGGATTAGACCTTTGTGCAGTGGTGGAGAAAGTACTCAAAAAATGTACTTAAGTAAAAGTACAAATACACAGTCAAAAATGTACTTAAGTAAAAGTCAAAGTACCACATTAACTTTTTACTTAAGTAAAAGTTAAAAAGTACTGGCTTTTAAAAATACTTAAGTATTAAAAGTAAAAGTACTTG
>CAEGAF010188583.1:0-16101 GCA_903067075.1 Micropoecilia bifurca | reverse complement strand
TATATATATATATATATATATATATATATATATATTTATATATATATATATATATATATATATAGTTATATGTATACATACGTATATAGTTATATGTATAAAAAATCAAATTGTGATGGATGGATTTGTCTGGAAAACCAATTAGTTGAGATTCCTTAGTTTAGGATACATGTTCCTTTTAGTCAGTTTCAAAGACCATGAATCGGTAATAATAAAATATAATAATAGAGTGACTGAGAAGGCTGCTAATGTGAGCCAAATGAAAGAGCAAAGCATTAACAGAAACTACAGAAAGTTGATTTGGTATTAGCATTGTCTGTAGGTGTGTTTGCTTGAGCTTTTCGGAGAAAATTTAATTCACTTCACTAATTAACCTTCAATGCATAATTTTAATAATTTAAAAATCAAGACGGTGAAGGACACAGTGTTAGACTCTATAATGTTGTTCAAGTGGGATTTTTGACCGACAAGTCTACTGAGGTAAAAACTTTAACTAATTACTCATTAATGAAGATGAAGTTGTTGATAGTTAATGATAGATTGAGGGCTAAAATAAAATCTCGAAGGAGCTTTCAAGTTTCTGTTTTACTCTGTATCTAATATTCAAATAAGTATGACTGAAAATGTAATCAATATTTTCGTGTTTATATTTAATTTTAAATAGAAATGTTTTTCTTGATACCTAGCTTTTTGGCAGGACGTAACTTTAGGAGATGTCACAATAGGGTGCAGCACGGCTCCACCCATGAATGAGCTGGTGATGATTTGTGTCCCATAATATTTTAGTACAATGTTAGTACAATGTTACCAAAGCAGATGTTTCAGAGTGCAGATACAGGCTGGGAGATTATAATGGTGAGGAGAGAGCTGTGTTTATATTAGGAGGAAATGTTAAGCATACCTCAGCAGTGACAGTAACACCAAGAGGACCTAGCAAAGGAATCATTTTGAGGGGATTAATGCATTATTTTTGCCAAAGCTTCATAGAAGCACCAGCTTAAAATCAGTTATCAGTTGACAAAATGACTATTGGTCTGGTGAATCCTTGCTGACTGCAGTTAATCGCTCTGGAAATTGCCTAATTGGAGTAATTCCAGTGTCATGTGCAAACACTTTTCTGTTTCCCTACAGGACTCTCATCTAAAATGAGCTCATCAGAGCAGGACCAGAAAAGGAGATTTTCAACAAGCAGCACATACAGCATGTTTGCTGAACATGCTCTATGAACTATAAAGGGTAATAATATAGGATTGGAGAACAAGTGTGACAAAATGATGGGAAACAAAGAAAAGACAACAGCAGAGAAAGCGAAGGCACTGTATCTGAAAACCACGATGAGCGACAGAATCTGACGCATATATTATGTTGACAAGCTGCAATAAAACAAACAAAACCATTGCTTATATTCAAAGCACTGAATGAATTTGGACAGCTTGAGTATTGTGACACACTGAACCTCAATGAAGTTTTATAGCACTGCATTTCTCAGTTACTATAAATCAAATAAAATAGAGTAGAAGGCTTCGCCCGACATTGCAATATTTATTCCTAGATATACTGGTTTGCAGCAGAAACATGCCAACACATGCAGATCCCATGCAGCTTGTGCCTGAATTAACAAACATTTGGAGCTGCAGGCGTTTTTTTAAGAAATGTTGATTAGAGGTTTTCAGTCGAGGAACACGAGCACGTTTTTTTTTTGTTTCTTTTTAAGAATCATGGTTGTCATACATTTGTTATAGCTTGCTTATTCGTTTAATGACATCACTCTGAAAATGTTGCTTAGTTTTATCATCTTATTTGTTTATATTTTTAAAACACATCTTATTTTCACACGTGAAGATATAACCCTGGCAGTCTATGATCCTAAAAAAACCTTCAAACTTACTGTATAATTGTGAAAGCTATGATCTTTGGGAAAGTTGTGTTTTTCTGCCAAACCTTTTAAAATGAGTCATGATTAAGAAAATAAGGACATCCTAATTAGTGAAATAATTTCTACAACTAAGAAAACTACAAAACATTTTTGTGTAGATTCTCATCATATTTTCAGTGCGATGACATGACAGCCTGATCTTGTCCTTTGGGATTTTCTTTCAGTGTGAGGCTCTTTTTCTGATGTGTTGTGCAGTCAAGTCAAGGTTTATTTGTACAGCACAGTTACAACAGCCTCAGCTGACCAAAGTGCTTCACAATAAACAACATCACAAGTGGATAAATGACAAAATAGAAAATTAAATTTAGTAAAAATGTAGGTTAAACAACAGATGTAGCAGAATGCACACCTTCCAAAACATTTCACTTTTGTATCCCAAGTTCACAGAATATTTTTCCTATAATCTTGGGGGCCATCAAGCTGTTTTCTGTCAAATGTGAAATTGGCATTTGTGTCCCTGGACAAATAATATCACTAAATATGTTTCAGATGTGTTGTGAGATCTTCTAGCCCATGTATTTTATTTTAATCATGTAAAGCACTTTGAATGCCTTGCTGCTGAAATGTGCTATACAAATAAAATTTGATTGATTGATTCAGATTGATTGTCAGAATGGTTCTATTTAAGCTAATTCTTTATTTTAAACAAACTATTTGATCACTATTATGTTGGCAGGTTTCTTTGGTTACATTCACATGTATTTAACAATCTGAAACGTTCTGGTAAGCCAAAAAATACACACAAACAGTACAAACCTCTGTAGGTAACACTTTGTACCTGTACAATAGTATAGTAGTATAGTAGTACCTGTAGTATAGCTATGTGGCAAAAGACTTTTTCACAAGACTCTACATGCACATCTCCTTGCAGCTGAAGATCTTTGCATAGAGGGAAGTTTTCTGAAGCGCCAGGCTAAAGCTAGCTCACTTCCTCTGTGTTTGATATGCTTCTATAACCTTTTAGGTGCTCAGGTCACTCCCACCAGACTGCCTGAAGGATCGATGAGCCTGAGTGGGTCACATCTAACACAAGGGAGATGCAGCTGCTAATGTAATCTTTCATACTAACAGCCAAACCCTGTTAATAAAGTGACACCTGTCAACTTAATATTTCACTTTCGCTGGAAGCGTAACTACTGGGGCTGTGATGTATATTCAGATCCAGAGCATTAAAATCCCAATTTAAAATAATTTTATTCTTTTTCTTTTGTTATTTTGTCTCAACATGATGCATGCAGACCAAACGCGCTACAAAATGCATCCAACAACTCTGCTGTGATCTTTGTGTACTTTGATTTTGAGCATCAAAATTGCTCTAGACGTGCAATGGGAGGAGCCTCTTGCCTTTCCCCCCTCTCTTGATCTCTTTGTGCTGTGGTTGATGAAATATTGAGTACAGTAGAAACAAAATCAGAAGAGGTTAAAAGCAAGAAAAATCGATTGGGACTTAACTTCTTCCATGCAGTTAACGTCACTGCTGACAAAATACAAAAAAGAAAATCTCCAAAAACGAGCAAAGAAATTAAAAATCAAAAGCATACTCTGTAGCTTTGTTCCAGGTGCCACTAAGAAATATAAGAATACATCCCAGCCTGAGGACAATGCAAGTGATAATAATGATATTTTTGAGAGGGTTTTTCCAGTACAATACTTCCAACGTTCAGATATTGGAAAATAAAAATCCCAATGTACTCTTTGTATAAAAAAAAGAAGCTTTCTAGTCAACAAGGAACAAAGAACATTTTTATTTTCTTTAAAATTTTCTTGTTTTTTGCACAGAAAAGGTAGGCTTTATTTGGCTTTATTTACTGAAGGAACGAGAATATCGTCGTCAGGCACCTCTGTGTTTGAATTCACCAGATAATTCAGAGATCTTGTGCATTTGGTGAGGTTCACAATCTCGATGCATGTCGTGTCAGATGCACGTCGAATTCTCAAAACACTTCAAACACGCAGCACTAGATCTGCGAGACGTCTCACGTCCACATAGACTTTGAATGTAAACCTGATGCTCAACCCGCCTTCGAACTGAACACAGCATTGCTCACAGTAGCTGTAGATATTAAAAATCTACCCATTGTGTCTCTGGCATTGCCTTGATGAAGCTGGATAAACATTTGCAGTCACTTTTTATGTTTTACTTTCTTCTGCCTCCCTTAACGCCCCCCCAATGGTGACACACTCCATACTTTGAAAAGCCCTAATTTAATACCAATTGTCTTTACTGTGCTGTTTACTAAAAATAAGTTTTTACATGACTGGTGATTTATAATGTTTTTAAATTTAGTAGAGCTAAAATTATCCAAATGATTATGTTGCTGACTGCTACTGGTTGACTCAGCTGCTCTTTTATAGTGAGCAGCAGAGTAGAGAGTGAGAAATGATTTGACAGCTAGTTAGAATAGATCCATTAGATTAAATGGGATCAGTACTTGTCATGCAATGCCAAAGTTTTGGGTTCAATTCTAGCTTCCTCTTTTATCACATAACTATGTGCATATAGGCAAGGCAATTAACCCCAGGCTGCCTACTGATCAGTGTATTATTTGTGATAATCAGTGAATGTGGCTGGGTGAATTTGCTTATATGAAAAATGGTGGGTGTGACTAGAAAAGCACAATTTAAATTCAGATAAATGTCAATTACCTTTCTCATCTGTTATTGAATTTCTTTAGACCATGAAGTATAACTTTTTGGGGGTTTTTAAAAATGAGTTTGCTTCTTGTCAAACCATATATTTAATTATTCTCAATTCTACACTTCAATCAGTAATCAGGTCTGGGTGTGGCCAGTGAAACTAAATCAAAACTATGTGGTTACGCAAATCATGACAACAAGTTGGTTTGGAAACCTTTTTTATGCTTTTTTTTAAATTCATTAGATGTTTTTCATTTATTCAGGTTATTGTTGTTTATAAAAAATGTAGAATGCCACTTCCAAGACAAAAAAAATCCTCAAAGATCTGTAAGAATGCATTGATAACAATTAATATATGTAACTATGCTAGTTACCACTTTAAACTAGCAATTAAAAGGCTGTTTCTCAGCCAATACATGCTGCTTACACAAAAACAGGATGTGTTCTCAGAATAAATATCTAAATGGATGTCCACATGAACAGTTTCCTTTCAAGGTTAGCACCATTTTGACTATTTTAGGATTCTTCACAGGACGCGACACCCACGGGTAATCTGCTCTTTAATTAGTCAACAGCCCACGTTACAGTGCTGGCAACTTGCAGCCTGTTGTATGAATCAAGAGAGAAATTGGTTTTGTTTGATAATAAAAATGTTTCAACTCACTTTATTTCAGCTACTTTAAACTGAATATGCATTTGTTAGGAGACACTGGTACAAACTGTAGTTATGCAACATATATAAAATGTATAAGTAGCTAATTCTTAATGCCACAGCTTTAAAAACAACAAGTGCAGTAATGGAGATGAAATATCTATGGCAACTAATGTAGATGTGTGACAAAGTCTGTTGCAGCTACAGATGCTCTGGTCTATAAAAGATAAGCATGGATTTTAAGTATGCCAACACTGTAGGTAAATTATTTTAAACATGGAGTGTTATGCACAATGGATGCATATTTTATAATCATTTCCTCATGCAAATTATTTTTATTTAAGAGTTTCCTCATACATTTCCTTTTAAATGCATCAAATCCCAAATTATTTGAAAAACATTTGACTGTATCCCACCTTTTGTTACTTAAAGTTTTACTTTCAACAAGCCAATGTTATTTTAAACTTGTAAAATAATCTTGATTACATTTTATCCTTGTTTTCAATGGATTTTTTCCTTTGAACCTTTGCTGCTTTTTATTCCTTATGTTGTTCATAAGTTAACCGTTTTTAGAGACATGATTTTTACGATTCTTTTCTTCCTTAAAATGCTCCTCAATTCAAAGGGTGTACAAGCTTGTGAGAAACACATTTAAACCATGGTCTTTGGCTCTTTATTGGACATATCACTTTTTCCCACAGCTTTAGCTGAATTTATAAATGACCAAACTTTTGATTAGAGAAATTACTTTTCTGTCAAAAAAGTAATTCAGTCAAACTGGACCTTTTTAGGTCCAGTTTAACTGGACCTAAAAAGCCTCTTGAGATTCAATAAATCACTGGCAACACTCCTTCCTATTAATTCCCATCAAACACCTTTTGCTATCCAATCGGTTATTCCAAAAAAAGTCAACAAATTAGTCCTACACTATATTGATGTTAACTTAAGCAGAAAGGCCTGGGGTTTCCACTGTTAAAGGTTTTTCAGCTGCAGATGTATCCTTTTCTACAAATGAAAAGGTGTAGACTTATGTAATGTGATGTTGCAATCAAATATTTATTTTCATGTTTCAAAAAGGAAATAATTTGTTTAATATGCATCATTTTCATCTGCAGAAAGCTCCATTTTTATTGGAACATTAAAAATCACATTTATTGTAATGAATAATCAATTATTCATCATAATAAATTGATTAGTAAAATAATCGTTAGTTGCTGCCCTAGTCTAGATAAGCATTTTCCACAGCACTGGTTCTCAAGTAAGGAACTAATATTAGGGCTACATTGATGCTTTCCAAAGATTCCTTTCAAAAGCCGTTTTCAGACTGTTAAAAAAGGTTTTCATGAATAAAAACAACCATAAAACTGTTATATTTTACATATTTAAATGAAATAAGACTAAACCAAATTACTTTTATAGTCAGCAGGCAACAATCAGACAAAATCTGTTTAAATAAGTTGCTTTGACCTGACGTTGCTTGTTCCAATAGAAGGCATTTCAAGAGTGTGTGTAAAGTAACATGCTGAGCTGAGAGAAAACTTTAAAGCATGTTCTTCAGTTTTCTTCTACATATTTGTATGAGGCTTCCTCTTTTGTAAGAACTGTTCATAACAAACCAGCCTGAAACTAAAAAGGGACTTGATTATATCATCTGCCTCCAACAGTGACAAAAATCAAGAGTATCGAAACCTAGTTTGATGCAGCAATATAAATTATTCCTAATCATTTTGTATTTGCTGGATATTAATAAAACCCTGTTTCTGGTGATTTCTCTGCTAACCGCACACACTCCAAATAATTAACAACTGCTCAAAAAGAAAAATATTTTCTGAATGGTGTTCTTGTATTTTATCTGTCTCCAAGCGAAAGCAGAATTGGTCGAAATCAGAAGCGGGTCAAAGCTTCACAAAGACCAGAGATCAGAAATTAGCCACAAAATTTTAATCTGACAAATAAAGTGCAGTTTTAGAGCGCTTGATAGAAAATGTGTGAGAAATAATATTGAGAAAAAAAGACCTGCTGACAACAACTATTTTTTTAAAGCTTATTACAATGTTTGGAAGCAAATAAAAATAAATGAGGAGATTGTTGTCTAAAGCTTTAGCATAGTGATGTATTTATGGAAAAAGCAGTTCTCCTCTGTTGTCGTAACCCCATATGCTCATAGTAGGACGCTGTGCTGTGCTTCTATTGAGTGACGTTTCCAGTCTGAGAATTGTGGGTCACAAGCTTTGCTTCCTGTACATTAATAGGAAACGACTATTAATAGGAAGTTCAGCAAAAGTATCAACTCAAGGCTTCTCCAATACAGCAGCTTTGTTGTTTCAACTAATCACCATCAGTGCTGATTCTCCCTATCTGGCCTTACTTGGACAGATGTGTGCAAGCAAGCACACATGCAGGGAATGAACACATGCACAAATATGCTGACACATATACGTGCACACACACACACAAACACACGTAGTCACATCATTAACACTGACAAAGGCAGATCTGTTTGAAGTCCAGTGGGCAGAGACATTGTGGCCATCACCAAAGAGACACAGCACAACACATTCAGCATTGTCTCCAACACACTCTGCAGTATCAACAGACTGCAGACAGGGTTATAACACCAGAGAATACAAAGGGCTGCTTCTTACCTCTGAACTTCTTTGGGGGATTACCGAGGTCTCCGGCATCAGGCTGGACAACGCAGCGGTCATCCACCAAGCTGTAAAAATAAAACAAGTAATAAGGGTAATACAGTGTAATACATGGCTGACTCACAAAAAAAGAGGAAATCTGTGTTTTAGGGCTTTAGGAAATGCAAAGAGAGTTGTTGAGAAAATTGGACCATTTTCATCTTAATTGGCCCATGTCAGTCTGGATCCTAGTGAACAAAGTGTGTGCTAGTTTTACCAGGTTGCACCGACAACAACCCTGTTCAGGACAGATGTTGTTACTGTGTGAAGACTCAATGCTAGCTCTAATTAGTAATCGGAGAGATTTTAAAAATTTTAGTTTCTGTTTTTGTAAAATCTGTATTTTCCAAAAACGGACAAAAGACATGTCTTTGATTGATTCAGGCTGCAAGAAAGTGAGAGAGAGCATACATTTTAGCAGGTAAAAATAAAACAGAGCAGGGCAAAATTGCTCTTTTTAAATCATTTTCATGTTTTAATCTCCACCATCAGACATGGTGTGTTTGGAAATGCAGAGAGTTTTGGAAATCTCAGCGATAAGGTTGGGAATACACCCAGAAACTGCTATGTTTGAAATGCTCTTTGTGTTAGTCAATAAACAGGTAATGAATATGCTAAAGCCAGAATAAAATGGGCAGTCAGTTACTATTTTTCTTTGTCTTAGGACAACAGAAAAAACAGCATTTTACAGCAGCTGCTCACTCAAACAAGGCTCTACTGACACTCAAAATATAAATTATTAACAATTACACAGCAGGGAGGAACAAAACAAAACACATAATGTCTTTAATTATAGATCTTAAGGAATGAGACAATTCAAAAACTTTAGAAAAGAGATCAAAATATCAGGCACAAAATTCTGACGGTGCAACTTTTCCTGACATTTTTAGCTACAGTGTGAGGATTGGCTCTGGAGGAATGGAAGACTGCACAGATGATCTTAGTGCTCAACATTGATGGTCTCTGTGCTTACAGGAGGTTTTTGGACTGCTGCCCATGTTATTTTCACCAGAATTTTCTAAAATGGTTGCTGCTTACATTCCAAAATGTGCAAATTCAATAAACACAGGGAAGAATCTGTTTGGTATATTCAGTGGACAAAGAAACAACCAAATGTAATTTAACTCATACCTCTAAATGGTATTACCATTTAGAGGTATTTGAGGGTAGCGGTTATGAAAGATGTTGTACATTTATACTGAAACGACATTTTGTATGCTTTGGTTCATCCCTAGAAACAGCCTTTCAGTCTCTAAACCAAAGCTTATCGGATGTTCAAAACATAGATTTTATCTATGTTATCAAAAATTGAGACATTTCTGTAGACCTTGCTCTAGCGATGTGCAGATATTCAAGAGGATGGTGAGTGTAGTTTACAATGACAATTTCAATTTGAGATTTTGTCCAGCTGAAAAACCAGAGAGCGTCCAAATATCTGTATGTGGAAGCCAGATTTAACCATACACAGTCATATACACAGCATTTACAGTCATATCCAATTAGGTTTATTTATCAGATTAAAGGTGCCTTTTGACCACTTTTCAGCAGGTATAAAACCTACTTTTCATTAAGGCTATATTTCTGTATATTTGTTTTGATTGCTCTGATGTAATATTCTAATTTTAAATGTCATGTTTTCTTAACAGTATGCAGAACGTCATAATTCTTAACAGAAATAAAGGCATTCAAACATCCGTCTCTGTGTAATTAATCTATATAATGTGTTTTACTAAGTGTAAATGAACGGACTTTTCAAGAATATTCTAAGTTTATTCAATGGGTCTCTATGTTTTATACCTGCAATCATGTACTCAGCAGTTGCTATTGCTGAGTTCATTGGGCCTTTTAAATCATGTATTTGTCTTCCATCTTCCCTTTCAAAAACAAACCAATAAGCAGCCTTGATTGTTCGTGACAGATTTATGTTTGGCCTATTACAACACAAGCTGGGACAGAGGCCAAATCCTACATCCCATTTAGCAGAATATGTACAACAGAAGGGAAAAAAACTTCTCCTTAGTATTTTGAAGGAAAAGGAACGACCAGATGAAGCCTGGATATAAAGTGAGGATGACTTGCCAACACGTAAAACTTGACAATTCACCTCAGAGGTTTGTGGTTGGTTCTTAACACCTAGCAGATTAGTATGATCTCTAAACATCTCAAACCTTTCCAGCTGCTGGGTCTAGCTTGTCTCACAGAACCCGGTCTGCAGTTTGATGCAGGAAACATCTCAGAAGGAAAACACTGTGATATTAAGAGCATTCTCTCCTCTCAGTGCAACTTCTTCCTGGAGGGCAGATGACCTAGAGAATCCAGTGAAGTTAGATTTGTTTGTGGAGTGGGTGGCTTCTGGCCAAAGCTCTCATGACAGTTTTTTCAGATAAGTGGGTTTCACTGCGTGAGAGTGTGTATAACTCTACGTGGGAAGTGCCTGCATGTAAGAATGGCCACGATGTCTTTATAATGACTCAGTCTTTGCAGTGGGTCGTTCCATTTTTCATGAGCTGGCAGAGGGGGTGTGGGTAGGACCAGGACTCTGAGCTGTCAGACCTGATTCCATTACAAACGGTAGATACCTTTCATCTTCTGAGGATGAATTGTATCCACTAGTGCAGGGGATCCCAAACTTTTTGAGACAAAGATCTACTTTTTCTGTCACCAGCCGGCTGAGATCTCCCTCATGACACGGAGATATAAAAATTGTAAGTGAAACTCTACTGACTTATTTTATGTGCAAATATCCATCAGTTATATCAGAAATGTTAAAGTGATAGAAAACCTGATGCAGTTTCTTCCTCAGTGAGATTCTGACTCTGGAAGGAGGTGACTGCTTTCAGAAGCTGGTTGCAAACCTGAGGCTAGCAAGTGTTATTATGGCAGGTCTGAACTTTGGTTTGATGACCTCGACATGAGAAATTTCAGACTAATAGGAGGAACCACAGAGATCTGTTAAGATAAAAGCACATCTTGTGATTTTATTTCAATGTCATTTGTGAATGTCACCGCCTCATTTTCACAGTGCTGTTATAGAGTTATAAAGGTTTATAACTCCACTAGTATCTAGTACCTAGTGCATAGAGGATATATCAGGTATATTTTATTCTCTATATTTCCTGTTCAGAAAATTTTAAATATTATTTATTAAATAAATTGAGCAATACATGAGATGCCAGGCAGACTGCTGGATTGACTAGAGTTTTGTCTGGTAGTATTTGCCCGAAACACCTACCATCCTGCTACATTCTCAAACACAAACTTTATTATTTGTGTCTCCTGCCCATACATTCCCTTTTTCCTCACACTTTCAGAGATGAAAAAGGTGGAAGCTTATTCGGCCTGCAGTCCTTAGTGTTGCCCCTACACAAATAATTAGAAAGGTGTGCTTTTCATCTTTATTAATAACATCAAACCCAAAAGAACAGAGAAAAGTGTAAAAAGCAGACTGATGCACATTATATATAATATGTGGCCAGTCTGAGGAAACATACCCCAGGGTACTGATGAAGCCATTGGTGGATCCCTCTGCATACAAGGAGCAAATGTCCCCGATATGCAAGAAGCTGGACATCTTATCCGACATGATTGACACCAATTACAGAGCACCTGGAGAAGATGACAAGAAAATAAAAGATTAAATTGAAAAAATTAATAAAATCTGCTACTTTTTATGCATAACTTTTACAAAGTTTGACTAAGATCAAGCTCACAGTGTTTTGCAAAAGTATTTACACCCCTATCATATTTTCTCACATTAAAGCCAAAAACGTCAAAGTTTTTAATGTGGTTCTCAAACAAAAAGTGGTGCATAATCATAAAAACAAAGGGGAAAAAAACAATGCAAATAAAAATGTTAATATGTTGGACTTTAAACTAATACGCCTGAATAAAATCCTATGCTTGAAATTCACTTCAGAAGTCATCTCAGTGTAAACAGCAAATTACATTTTTGACATTATTGGGTTTTTTTTGGCTGTAGATAATTATTGAATAAATATTCAATTGTCCTTCCAATTCACAATTATTTTGTGTTCGCCTACCAAATAAACCACATCTTCCAGTTCGTGGTAATAACATGCAAGTGGCTTTTCCAGGAAATTGACCCAGCCCTATACCTGTCAGCTTGGCCGGCTGGATTTGCATAGAACCGGCTGGAAATGGAAATGAAAATGTTACAGTAACTTGTTGATGTCGCTTTGCGGCTTTAGGGGGCTGCAGGCTGCAGCCGCCTACCGGGGAGGTTTCTGCACCTGCAGCAGGTCATCCCCGCCGAGGCTCCCTGCAGGAAGCTTTCATTTCACCACGTCAGAGACGCTGAGCAGCGTCGGGAGTAAAATTTCACCAAACAATTTATAGCGAACAATGGGGGCGGAACAGTCGCGCGTCAGGCTGATCCGATTGTTGATCCACGCACCAAAAACAAAAAACTCACTAAAACTTTTACGACCGCAGCCCGTGACTCATAATGGTTCCTATTGTCAAAGTTGGTCTTTGCGGATTACTTGTGAGCGTATAAAGCTCTCTGCTTTCAGCTGTGTGTTTTAATAACCATGTAAGGAAGAAACAAATCTTTTTTTCTCCGCTGAGGCAGAGAGAGAGAAGGGGAGAGGATCGGAGGTAGGAAGAAGAGGATGGCAAAACTGTGAGAGTTGTGCGCTCAACTTTACCTCGGTAGTGCTGCACTCGGCTCAGACGATCAGCTTTCTCCGAACCAGAAGAGCCAGCATGACTGTGGCCGTCCTCTCCGCCGGACCAGGCGCTGAGATCCAGCCGTCAGCGGCTCCGACAGTCCAGTTTCTGACAGCTTTCCGTGGCTGCGTTCGCTGAGGCAGCAGGCGGGCAGCAGGCACTGACTGACTGAGCTGAGCTGAGCTGCCTGGCTCGCTGCCACTTCTTCTTCTTCTTCTTTTGGGCGCCTGCTGTGTTGATAGCTGGGAAATGTGGTTTCATTTCACCCCGTGAAAATCGGAGCCGCAGCAGCGTCAAAAAACACTGAAAAAATAAATCAATCTGTGTTTGTGATTAAATTGTAGCATCTTAAATCAAACAGATACGATTTGTGTGTTGTTGTTTTTTTATCATAAGGCAAACAGTGTCTGTTTGCCCTAAACTGTTTGTCTACACAGGGGCGGTTCCTGAGAGTTTTTATACCAGATGCCAGACGGGGATCCCTAATAACTTTGGGTGGCAAAGCAAAACAAATATTCAGAACAAAATTTAAATAATTTTGTAATCCCGTTTCATTGGTGGGAATAGTAATAGGCATAGGCAGGAACAGAAAAAATATGGAACGGGATATAAAAGCTTCAACTCCTTAAAACTTGCAGGTCTTTGAGAAATAGTTCATATTAGCCACCCTAAAGCAATTAAGAGTGAACTGGAAAGGTTGTCGCAGCAGCATATTTGGTTCGGAAGCTGTGGATCCATAAGAAAACATCCGTACAGATGTTAAAACATTAAAATGTCCTATGTGGAGAGGAAACGTATCGATGATTAAAAAACTTTATTTAAACTACTACTGAAGTCACAAGGAGCAGCTAATATAATCGAGACCCGGCTTTTATTTTTGTCAGCATGCTAACTTGCATATTATCTAAAAAATTATAAAGCAATCTAAATATTTAGCTAGCAAGCAAAATATTTATTTAGCAACTTAAATATTTTGTTATTACTTTGGTGTGCTAACCAACAAGCTACAATGTTAGCTTGTTAGCTATGCTTAGCAAACAAGCTAAATCTAGCTTGTTAAAATTTTGTTAGCAAGCTAGATATGTTTAGCTAGCAAGCTAAATATTTAGAAAATAATAAATAGTTTGCAAAACAAATATTTTGGAAAATATATATTTACTTTGACTCTATATAATCAGTTTTAAAATAAGAAATATTTAATTTGGTGTGAAATATTTGCTTTGAACACAGATAGCTTCCTTACTAAATATGTATTTTTGTAAGCTACATTTATTTTGTAAAGTAAATATTTAGCTTGTGAATTAAATATTTAGTTTGGAGCTACGACATTTATAAATGTATGGATTGCACGGTGAAAATAAGACTTTGAACAATTAGCACTCCTTTCTTTCCTTTCTTTCTCTCTTCTGACAGGCCAACAAATAAAAATATTGCTGCTCATTTTGTGTAACTTTACAAACGGCATCCCATACTGCTCTGTAGCAGTGTGTAGAACTTTACTGACCTTCTTAGCTCTGACCATCATCTCCGGGGTCTTATACATTCATTTAGTCATTAAAAGAAATAAAACAAGCAACATCTAACCAGGTTTTGAGCTAAGAGATAAATATTGAAACCACCGTCAGTAAAGAGTTAAAATGTTCTTCCAGTCAGATCAGCTGACGTCCCACGTGACTTTGCGGAAGTAAGAGTATCAACATGAACACATCCCGACTGGGGGGAATTTGCCAGAATGGTACGCAGTTTTCTCTTGCTTTTAGTGGTAGTGCTCGTCAATGTATTAGTTTGTCTTCAGAGTTCATGCGGAGGAGAGCAGGAGGCCGCCTTCCCTCCCTCCGCCGAGGGAGCAGCGGGCTGCGGCTGCGATAAACTGAGGAGAACCGCCGCTGTTGCTGTGGACTCGAAGGAGGAGCGAGTGTCGAGTGGAAAATACACAGCAGCTGCTAATGAGAAAATCTCTCAGGTTAGAAGGGTTGACACGAACTCATCGTGTTCATATGGGGGGAAATAACCTGGATTGGTATGTATGAATGGGTTGCGCAGTTGGTAATTCACTGTAATTCATAGAGCTGTTGCCTTGCAGCAAGAAGGTTCTGGGTTCGATTCCCGGCCCTGGTCTTTCTGCATGGAGTTTGCATGTTCTCCCTGTGCATCCGTGGGTTTTCTCTGGGTACTCCGGTTTCCTCCCACAGTCCAAAAACATGACTGTCAGGTTAATTGGACTCTCCAAATTGGTTGTTTGTCCTGTGTGTCTCTGTGTTGCCCTGCGACAGACTGGCGGCCTGTCCAGGGTGACCCGCCTCTCGCCCTGAACGTCAGCAGGAGAGGCACCAGCAACCCTCCTGACCCCATTAAGGAAAATGGATGGATGAATAAAAATCTGAAAAGTGTGTTATGCAGTTGTATTCAACCCATTTTACTGAGATTAAGTAAATGCCTTCAGAGGCGCCTTATCAGTAAATAGAGTTCACTTTAGTGTAATTCAGTCAAAAGTACAGCTTTGTTAAATAACAGCACAATGCACAGCGGATGTGATAAAGTTGTTGAGAAATGCAGTTTAAAACTTTTGAAGTCATTTTCAAGTCATTTTTGCTTTATCCCTTTGCCAGTAGAATGCTTAATATTTCAGTCTGACTTTTATTGTTGCTTCATAACAAACTAGAAGTTTCAGCTTGTTATGGATCACAAACTGATGGCAGTCACTTTTGAGATGACCTTTACAGTCAGCTCTGGATCTTGCAGTTGAAACCACTGCGCGCGTGCGCGCGTGCGCGCGTGCGTGCGTGCGCGCGTGCGCGCGTGCGTGCGTGCGTGTGTGACACTTCTGATAGGTTTATAGTTTGCTTTGGAGTGTAGCTGAAGTTTTTCCTCTCCATTCAGATGGTGTTCATACCTGGAGGAGAGTTTCTCATGGGAACGGATGACCCAGGTATCCCCCAGGATGGCGAGGCGCCACAGAGGCCGGTGCACATTGACTCTTTCTACATGGATGTCCTGGAAGTAACCACCCAACACTTCCAGAGCTTCATCAAAGCCACAGGTTATGTTACTGAGGTATCAAGTAATTCTGTTTTGAGATATTCAAATATAGTGGGTTGTTTTTAGATGCTTCTGTAGTTCTGCGGTATTCTCTGGGTATAAACTTCTTTTTCCTCCTGATTTTAGGCAGAGAAATTTGGAGACTCGTTTGTGTTTGAGGGAATCCTGAGTGAATCTGTCAAAAGCCAAATCACACAAGCAGTGAGTATGTTTATGCAGATATGAGTAAGGTCACTCTAAGTTTCTTATGTTGACAGAGACAACAAAACAATTGGCACATGTGACGTTGAACCTCAGTAGTGGTGAGAAAAGATAATTTATTCAGAACTGTTATCATTGAAACACGACCAGCTGAAGACGTTCACACACACGCGCACACACACACACGCGCACACACACACACACACACACACACACACACACACACACACACACACACACACACACACACACACACACAC
>CAEGAF010188567.1:0-11346 GCA_903067075.1 Micropoecilia bifurca | reverse complement strand
TGGTTGTTTGTCCTGTGTGTCTCTGTGTTGCCCTGCGACAGACTGGCGACCTGTCCAGGGCGAACCCCGCCTCTCGCCCGGAACGTCAGCTGGAGAGGAACCAGCAACCCTCCCGACCCCCCCAAGGGACAAGGGTGCAAAGAAAATGGATGGATAGTTTTAAAAATGTCAAAATAAAGTTTACTACTTAGTCATTTTTATTTTATTGTTTTTGTTATTTTCTGTTCCTGACACTTAGTTTTTCAGCTGATGGATCAAGATGCGAACCTTCAGTTTTGTCTAATCAGTTCACTGAAGTTGTTGGTAATAAAGAACAATGAGAACACAAGGCTGATTGACAGCGCTAAGCCCCTCCTCCTACCTCTGAAAAGTATTCACACCCATTTCTTTTAAACGGTGAACCAAGAAAACCAGATAACATGGAACCAACCCACCAGTGGCGCCCCCCAGAGGGGGGAGTGAGGGGGCCAAGGCCCCTCTAAAAATGTTACCAGGTCATAGAAAGGCTGACAGAATCAACTTTAAGACATTAAAGGAAAACCTAAGTAAATCAAATTGATTAAATTTAAAAAATGTAATAAAATATAAGTAACATTTTTATTTTTGACTTGTTAAAATTCATCGGCCTGGTCTGGCCATCCGCTCGGCTAAGGTCAGAGGTCATTCAGCGTGATGTCAGGGTGTGAATACTTCATCCAGCTGCTGCGTTTGGATTCGACCCGGAAAACTTTGCACAGAACCAGGCTTAGAAACAAGAGTCACAAAGAAACTTTATATAGTTTTCAAGTATTCAAAACTGTTAAATAAGTACAAGATGTGTTCACATGATTTACATATTGGACAATATCTGCTTCAGTTCTGCTGGCGCCAGGCGACGCTCCGCCAGGTGACGCTCCGCCCTGCTGGGCGACGCTCCGCCCTGCTGGGCGACGCTCCGCCTGGCGACGCTCCGCCTGGCGACGCTCCGCCCTGCTGGGCGACGCTCCGCCTGGCGACGCTCCGCCCTGCTGGGCGACGCTCCGCCTGGCGACGCTCCGCCCTGCTGGGCGACGCTCCGCCTGACGACGCTCCGCCCTGCCTGACGACGCTCCGCCCTCCGCCTCAGGATGCCGGCGGCGCACCTGGAAGAGTTTACAGCGAGGGAGGCGGCCGATTGGCCGAGGGGGGCGGGACGAGACGCTGATTGGCTGCTGGTGATGTGAACGGTAACAGAAACGGGTCGACGGTCCCAGCTGATCCGCTCAGACGGCCGGCGGNGGCGGTGCCAGCCAATCAGGGGAGGAGGAGCAGGACGAGGTCTTCCTCACTTCCTTTAAACAGACAAACACTTCCTGCCGCCGTCCTCCTGCGACTCCAGACAGGAAGTCTGAGCAGCACCACAGAAGAAGAGAGACGGTCTGTAGTGTCAGCAACGCCGAGAATCATGGGAAACTGGGAGGAGCGGGAAAACTCAGCTGGGTGAAAGAGGTCAGAGGTCAGAGGTCCTTCTGTACATCAGCTTCAGGTCGGAGCGTCGGCCCAGCCGGGTTCTGCTGCCAGGTTCTGGTTCCGGTTCTGCTGTGACGCGAGGAGCAAGCGGAGGCCTGTGCTTTTATTCTGAAAGGCTGCAGAGCTCAGCGGCTTCCTGCAGGGAATAGCAGCCGGTTCCGGGTCAGGGAACCGGGCCGGAACCACAATCTGGGATTAACAATCTGGAATACCGTTTGGAAATCAGAACCAGGTCCAGCTTATCCTGGTCGGGTCCAAATGTTTCTTGATTCAGACCAGGAATCCACTTTTATTGTTCCAGTTTTCCAAACTCACAATTCCAGGATTAGTTTTCCCAGTTTTAGAATCACTGACTTGATTTTCCAAGAAAAATCTAAACTATTGTAAATAATTATGGAAACATTTGTGTTTCCACAGACTCTGGAAACAACAGATTTGTGATGAATCTGATCCAGAGGAACTGGATCCGTTCTGGAATAAACATTTCAACTTGGAAGTAAAACAGAAGCGGAAAGGAGGAAAGATTTGGGAATGTGAGTTGGGAAAAGCCTGAGCTGCTTTCTGGTCCGAACCGAAAGTCAGGAAATTGGACCATCAACCATCAGTTTTCAAAATGAAAACTGAAGCCCAGATTCCTGATCTGATGGAAAAATGAAGATGGAATCACTGCTTCCATTTATATTTGGAAAATCGTATTTTTCCAGGCTGAATCATTCTGCTCCTCTTAAAGGGACAGCGCAGCTTTTTGGGAAACTGACTCCATATTGATTTTTAATATTAGCTTATTGTGCCGTTTTCCTGAAGATCCTGATGTTTTTTATGACGGTATTCCAGAAATCAGGAGGAATCAGCAGCTGTGTTTGGCCCTGAAGCTGAGACTCATTCAGGAACATGATTGGCTTGGTGGGCAGAACCGGAAGCGGACCTGGCGGCGGCGGAGCGGCTCTAACGGCGCAGCGTGGAACCTGCCTGGAGACAGAAGCTATGATCTGTACACTTTCTACAGTCCATGATGAGACAACAAGTGCATTCTCTTAAAGGAACAGTGCAGCTCAACACCCGGGCCGGATCCCGGCCGGACCCGGCGGCGTGCGGAGGGGCCGTCTCCGTGGCGACCCGTATGTACAGAGCTTCAGGCGTTGAGCCGCAGCGACTGGTCCTCCCTCCTCCTGGAGGAGATATCGATGTCGATGGAGTCTTTGCCCACGATGAGCCGCAGGCGCTTCGCCGGCGGCAGCGGGATGAAGTCGTCCTCGAAGTCGTTGTGGAAGTAGCCGTCCTCCTCGTCCTCCTCAGAGGACGACGGGTCGGCCAGGACCTTCTGCGCCGCCGCGCCGTCGTCCTCCTTCCTCAGCTGGATCTTCAGCTTGGTGGCGTTGCCGTGGACGACGGGCGCGAAGCCGTTGTTGAGCTTGGCGATGTAGGACCCGGCCTTGTCCTTGTCGTGCTCCTTGCTGAACTTGATGCTGATCTTGCTGGAGGAGGCGGCGCCGAGCGCGGCGGGCGCCGCGGCGTCGTCCGCCGCCTTGCTGCTGCTGCTGTCCCTCCGCCGGCGCAGCGTCAGCTTGGGGATCCCGCCGCTGTTCTCCAGGATCAGCTGCGCGTCGTAGCGCGTGATGCGCCGCTTCTTCTTGGCCTTGTCCTGCGAGCGGCAGCCGCTCTTGCTCTTGTCTCGGCGGACGGCTTTGCCGCCGTTGGCGACGCCGTTGAAGTCCCGGTGTCTGTCGGCGAAGCTCAGCAGGACGCCGCCGTCGCGCGCCGCGCCGAACGGCTCGCAGTCGGAGGCTTCGCACTTGATGGTCCGCTCGGTCCGGAGTCGGGTCGGCCGCGAACCCCTCCGGCCGCAGCCGCCGGCGCCGCCGCCCGGCGCCGGCTGCAGGTACTGGTCCATGTCCGCCGGCTCCGTCTTGATGACCAGGCCGCCCGGCAGCCCGTCCGCGGCGCCGGGCGGCGGCTGGACGCCGGGCGGCGGCTCCGGAACCTTCCGGGTCCGCGTGGACCTGCGAGTCCTGTAGGCGGCGCCGGCGTCCGCCGCGCCGCCGTTCTCCCTGGCGGCGTGTCGGGTCAGGCAGCCCCGCGGGCCGAGCGGCGCCGCCTCAGCGCCGTCCTTCTCCTTCTTCACCGTGACGACGCTCTTGCACGGCGGCGCCTTGGGGTCCCTGAGGCCCAGAGCGGCGCCGTCTGCGCGGACCGGCGGCCGCCTGCGGCTGCGCAGACGCAGCTTGCTGGGCGGCTTGGAGCGAAGCCTCTTTGGTTCCCTACTGCTGGTCCCTGGAGCCGGTTTGGAGCATGAGGTAGAACCGGATCGGGACACAGACTGTCTGGACGCCGAGCAGAACCTCAGGCCCGGAGACGACGAAGAACCAGGCCTGGTTCTGGCAGCTGCAGCCAAACACACAGAAACATGAGGGTTTTTACATCATTTTAAGGTCGAAATACTTATAAAATGTAACTCAACTTTATTTATACCACTATTGTTACAGTGACGCATTTTATGTAGTTTTATTACATGAAAAGAAATAAAAAGTAAATTAAATATTAAACATATAGTTAAGAGAAATTTTGTATTTTAAAATACTGTGAATTAAAAAAAATAAATATAAAACTAAATTAACATCACAAAACCTATTACAAATAAAATCTTTAAAAAGTTAAATTCTTAGGAAATTCATAACAAAATTTAAACATATATTAAAATATCTTAAATGTCAAAAAGGACAAAAACAAATAAAAATATCACAATACATACAATTAACTGACAAACAAAAATAAAATGTAGTACAAAAAATTATATATAAATATTTTATAAATATACAATGAAAACTAGGAAGCAGAGAAAACAAATATAAAAAAATTACGTAAAATTTCAAATATAAAATATGAAACATAATAAATGCTGAAGACAACAAAATTGATAAAACTGACATAACTGGTCTGCAGATTCCAATCAATACTCTGGTATTATTGATCGTTGGTGATTATTAATGTGTTTCTGATATTATTGATTTATTGATCGATCAGCCTCAGCCTTACACTGATGTGTTTCTGGTATTATTGATCGATCAGCCTCAGCCTTACACTGATGTGTTTTTGGTATTTCCTGAGAGTCGCCGTCGGTGTTGGATCCCACAGAGTCTGAGCTCCTGTTTCCTTCTCCCAGCTTCTTCAGCCGGTTGAGCCGCTTGTCCGTCTCCCTCAGCCCGTACTTGCTGTTGATGACTGGAACCTCCACATCCAGCCCCGCTTTGGATTTGAAAGCTCCGGTTCCCCGTCTGAACGGAACCGGAACAGAAACTGGGTCAGAAGTTTAACTGGAATGTGTTTCTGTTCCGACTGCAGCCGGAGCTTCGGGGGGTTTAACCCGATGTTAAGGTCCAG
The DNA here is from genome assembly GCA_903067075.1 of Micropoecilia bifurca. NCBI lineage: Eukaryota > Metazoa > Chordata > Actinopteri > Cyprinodontiformes > Poeciliidae > Micropoecilia > Micropoecilia bifurca. The sequence continues at coordinate 6,480 of CAEGAF010188567.1, read as the reverse complement.
ACGCTGCTGCTCACCTTTCACACGTATAACATTCACAAAACTCGTTGCTTTCCCCGAAGAAGCCGTCTCCATAGTAACAGGAGATCTCCTCCCCAGGCTCGATGTCCCTCAGCACCTTGACGCAGGCCGTGTCTCGGCCCGTCGACACGAACTGCAGACACAGACCCGTCAGGACGCGCCGACGGCCGCAGCCAATCAGAGGCCGGCAGCCAATCAGAGGCCGGCAGCCAATCAGAGGCCGGCAGCCAATCAGAGGGCTGCAGCCAATCAGAGGGCGGCAGCCAATCAGAGGCCGGCAGCCAATCAGAGGCCGGCAGCCAATCAGAGGCCGGCAGCCAATCAGAGGGCGGCAGCCAATCAGAGGGCGGCAGCTTACCTTGCAGTTCGGCCGGCAGTCTGAGGAAGAGGAGCAGAGGTTAGAGGAGGAGCAGAGGAAGAGGAGGAGAGGAAGAGGAGGAGAGGAGCAGCAGCAGGGGGCGGGGCTTACCGTGGTTGATGAAGGCGGCCGGGCCGAGCCACAGCTGGGCGCAGTTCTTCCTGGTGGAGTACATGACGCTGAAGTCGTTCTCTCCGTGGCGCAGCAGCAGGTTCTCCTCGCTCTCCGACAGCTCGGCGATGCAGCCGACCAGGAACTCGATCTTATCGTTCCTCTTCCTGCAGGCAAGAGGAGAGGAGAGGCTCACAACCCGCAGGCAGCCGGGCTGCAGCAGGCAGCCGGGCTGCAGCAGGCAGCCGGGCTGCAGCAGGCAGCCGGGCTGCAGCAGGGAGACGGGCTGCAGACGGGCTGCAGCAGGCAGCCGGGCTGCAGCAGGGAGACAGGCTGCAGCAGGCGGCTGCAGACGGGCTGCAGCAGGGAGACGGGCTGCAGACGGGCTGCAGCAGGCAGTCGGGCTGCAGCAGGCAGCCGGGCTGCAGCAGGCAGTCGGACCGTCTGCACTGCAACAGAACAATTCTTCCTTCCAGCGCTGCAACAATTTACTGATCAAGGCCACAATGACCCATTAATGCAGCATCAGAGCAGCAGGAAACGGCTGCAGTTTGACGAATCAGAGGAACCTTCAGAAGAACCACTGGATCCAGTCCAGATCCAGTCCAGATCCCCGGAGGAAGTAGCAGCAGGATGATCTCACCATTCCTTCGTTGCCACGATTTTGGCTCCATTCTGCTCCGATGAATATCGATTACAGGGCAGAATCTCGAAGCCGCTGTCTGCCGTGAATATCCGCAGGTAGACGAACACCTGGAGGGAGCAGAGCGTTAGAGCCGGGAGGACGAGGCGGCGCCTGGAGCCGGAGGCGGAGCCAGAGGCGGAGCGAGGGGCGGAGCCAGAGGAGCCGTTTACGTGCTGCTTGAAGAGCTTCTCCTGAGCCTTGGACCTGTGCAGGAACAGGTTCCGGCACCAGTCTCCGGTCGTCAGAGCCTTGTAGGCCTTGTCCATGTTGTCGTGTTTCTTAAAGCGCTCGATGATTTCCTTCAGCTCCTCCTGCCGTCCTTTGATTGGCCGGAATCTGGTGGGAGGAGTTTCAAAAGAGCGATGTGATGCAGACGGAGAGGAAAAGAACGTAAATATTGTGTAATAAAAATAATAGATATATTAAAACAAATACACATATAACAGAAAACAGACAAAGATATTAAAATATGTAGTACAAAAGAATATTAAAAATATCAAATTACATAAAAAAACATTAACAAAAATTACATAATTTTTTTTATATAAAAATAGAAATAGGAAGACAAAAATTACAAATAAAAGATTTTGATTAATTAAATTTTGGAAATATAAAGATATTAAAACCCAAACTAAAGAATATTAAATATAAAGAGTAAAATAATTTAAAATTACAAGAACTCCAATACATATTTAATTAAAATACAAAAAATGAGGCACAAAATGATATAAAATATTTACAAAAATAGATAAGAATAGGAACAATATAAGTAATAAAGATAAAAAAAAATAAGATAGAAGCCATTCTAAAGACAAACTGTGACATAATGTAAAGATGACGCCGTGTAACGGACCTGGTGTTCATCTTGTGGGTCTGGAAGCCCAGATATGGGTCCAGGATGAGGCTGGTGGTCAAGTCGTCGTTCTCACACAGCTCCTTGGCCGTCATCCCTGACGACGGCACGTAGCGCCGCTCCGCCTCCAGGCTGGCGCTATTACACCCTGCAGGAACCACAGAGCCGTCAGCCTGCGGGCCGACAGCCGCCGCCGCCCGGCTGACTCTCAACTCACTGCGGCTGCATCTGCGCGGGAGGCTCCTGCCGTGGCGCAGCGACGTTCGGGTCTGGCTCACCGGCTGATCGCTGCTGGGCAACTTGTTCCCGTGGCGTCTGCCATTTAATACCATGTTCTTGGATTCGCCCAGCCACTTCATGCCCACAAGCCCCCTGCTCCAGTTTCATTTAGTCGCTCAGATGAAGGGGCTCGAGTGGGGAAGACCGGCCTGGTTAGAAACCTGCAAACAGGGGAGAAAACCGGTGAGAAACCAACAGTCTGACTGGAGGAGCAGGGAGTCGACCAGGAGAAAACATGTCAACCGTCGGCAACATTATTTACTCTTTACTGAGTTATAAGTAGAAAAAGGTTTTATCCCCATTTATTGTAAATGAACATATACAAAATGTAGAAAAAGTTACATTAGCTGACAAATTTATGAAATATTCCAGACTTCATGTTGGTTAAATGGCCCCACTGCGCCTCCTAGCGGTAACTCCAGGCACTGCACCAGTTCTCTGGAGTGGCTCCTGAGCCCTGAGGGACTCCTGGAGGTCTGCTGGTTCCTCTGGCTCCAGGCCGACAGCAGCAGAAGAACTGCTGCTGTCCAAACCTCCCCCAGGAACTCAGACCCTATCGAACACGATCCCTCACACTGGACCGGGTCCTGAATCGTTCCAGCAGAACCAGCAGGAGGTTCTGCAGCAGAAGCTTGGCTGGATCAGAGCAACATGGCCCAGCCTGGTCACCGGTTCTCCACACATTTCAGTTAACAACAATCAAAACAGCAGCCAATAGAATACCCTCATTTTATACCTGTTTCACCTTTATGGCAAATTTAGACATATGTCTGATGTTCAGCTTTGGGGAAAATTGCTCCATTATTTCATCCATTAGGTTATTTGAAGCAACCTGGAATCATTTATTCATGTTCAATGACACTGAAACTACTTTAGTGTCCAGTTCAGTGATGCCAGGTGAAAATGGTCCCAATGTTATGATCCTTTCCAGCGGCCTCGCAGCGCCGCTCAGCGGTAACCTCCAGCACTGCAGCAGCTGTCAGCTGAACGTCCTTTTCACTCTAATTTACCGTTTCAATCCCCATTTTTACGGCTTAAATGGCCTTATAGTCCAAATGTTCGCATTTCAATCACGTCTGAGGCAGAATAGCTGTTGAATCGGCCATCTGAGCGTTGAGAGCTCCGTGTTGTTAGCCGTCAATGCTAACGTTAGCACCAAACAAACAGCATTCCGAGCAGGATAGCGAGGCTGTGGGAACCCGGAAGGCCACGCCGGCGGCTCAGGCCGCCTGTGTTGACATGCCGCGCTGGGGTCGAACCAGCGACCGTCAGAACCACAGCCCGAACCGGAGCCCCGGGACCGGCGTGACAGCACAACACAGCCGCTGCAGTCCCACACACGGCCCCGTAATCCCCCGCTGAGCGTCCCGGCGGCTGACCGAGCCCAGCCCGGTCCGGTCCGGTCCGGTCCGGGGACGCCGGTTTAAAGAGCCCCGCACTCCGCTAGCCAAGCCTCAGCGGGAGCTAAGCGAGCGTAACGGGAGAACGTCTCGGTTAAGCTTCATTCTTTAGTTCCAAACAATAAGGCGACACACATGAACCCAGACTGGAAGCTGGGCTCCTCTGGGTGTTCGGAACCGAACAGAAACTGAGCTACGTCCCGCCGGAGCTCGACTGTTTCCGGACACCGACACTCACTGCTTTCGCCCCGGCGGCTCCGTTAGCGTTAGCTCTGCCGGCTAATGGTCTCCCTGCCGGGGGGGTTAACGGCAGCCTGCAGCCGGGAGGGTCGAGCCTCCAGCGGCCGCAAGAGGCTGAGAGAGTCCCGGAACGATGATCCCTCACCGGGGAGAGCTTTCCACGCGTTTAAATGCCCACGACACGAACAATACTCACAATATCACGGCTTGAGAAACAAAACTGCGGTCCTGTTCCAGATCCGTCACAAGACCCAGGAAGGAATATCACAGCAAACACATTATTGTTGTTTTTCTCTGGAAATTAACATTAAAATTCAAGATGGCGGCCTGGCACAGGCGAGAGGGAGCCGCATCGCAGCCCTCCGACAGAAAATAGATCCCTGAAATACGACAGCAGTTCCGTCGGATCCACGCGGAAACGAGACACTGCGCGTGAATCGGCCCGAGTGGAAACCGTGGATCGTTTATCCGTCAGATCCAAGGAAGTTAAATATTTTTCATTCTGTTTTATGTCCTGTCGGAGGCACACAGAAGTAGTGCTGCATAAACAAACATCTTTACGCTCCAGAGTTCAGAGACGGTTCGGTTCTGACAGCAGAACCGCAGCCGAACCGACCAGAACCAACGAAGTTCGGTCCAAACGCCTTTAACAGTTTTACAAACGCTTCACTTCCGCTGATACGGGTCAGCAAGCGGCGAATCTGTTCATATTTCATCTCTAAAAGTCATTATTTGATTTTATTAGTTACCCGAACTTCAGGGTTTTTCTAGCTACTTAATTTATTTCATATTGCTGCTACTTTATCTTATTTTATTGAACTATTTCTATTTAACTACGTTCATATCGCTAAATTTAACCACATTTTATTTTGTACTGTATTTAATTTTATCACCGGAACTTCAACAACACGTTTATTTCCTATTTAAAATACATTTTAATATATATAATTTTTGAATTGTTCAGATTTTTTATTTCAACGACTTTACTATTATGTGCTTCTTTTGATTTATTAAAATTCAGAGCATAATTTAAATGTAGCTACTGTGTTTTTATACCTCTCTTGTCCACTGGATTGGAAATACACTCAGGACAAACTGAAAATGTTCTTTAATTTATTTACATATTGTTCCAAATCTAATCATGTCAAACTTCATAAGAATCTGGTAAATGTGGGCAGAAATGAGAAGGAAAAAATATCCTAATAGGATGATTATTATGAAGTTATATAGGAAACTGTGCAGGATTTGATTTGAAGCTCCTCCCAGTTAATTAGTAATATTATCATAACTCTGAGCTTTTATTCTGTGAAGGATTTTCCAGGAGGCTGAAGTGAGCAGCTGATCAGACCAATCAGAATCACTCTGTGAACAAGAATAAATCTTCAACAGAACCAAAGCGACTGTCTGCTGGGACTGAGTTTCTTGAATGGAAAGAAAAACAGAGACAACTCAGAGTTGCTGACAGCAGAAGCTGCTTTCACCCAACGGTAGCTTTTAAAATCCTTCACTGTTAGGGTTTTGTATAATCACCTGATGAGACTATTAGGTTATTTTAGCAAATCAAGGTTATTTTGCACTAAAAGAACCTGAATAAAATTCCTGAAAGTCATTTCTGGCAGCAGTGTCCCAAGTGTGGCCCGTGGGCCTTTTACGTCCCTCTGAAGGATTTTGGGGGAATATAAATGAAGCAAGTCTGACCTGCAGGTTTAGGTGGGAACGTTTCCAGCATAATTTACAGCTAAACAACATATTGTTAAGAAAATATCAGGCACAGAAATATAGATTCCCATTTTTAACAAAGTTTTTTTTATCCAGAAACATAAACATTGACCTACGTTTTATCTGTAACAAATATTACTTAAAATGTAAAAAAACAACCCAAAAAAATGAAGAAACTGGGTTTTCTTTATGTTTGGTGTCTACAATCATTTACATGCATGTTTTCTCCAAAAATCCAAATATAACATTTAAGTTGCTCAGTTTATTATCAAGCAGCCAAAATATAAAAAAGGCACCAAAAGTTTGTTTTAAAAATTTTGTTAATATTTTAAGAACTTTGGTTCTTGTGACAAAAAGTTTGGACAGCTTTGAGTTATGGCCTTTGTCTGTCCGTCTGTCCATCCATTTTCTAACACCTGGTCCCTCAGTGGGTCAGGAGGAGCTGCTGCCTCTCCTGCTAACGTTCCGGGCGAGAGGCGGGTCACCTGGACGGGTCACCTGGTCACCTGGACGGGTCACCTGGTCACCTGGACGGGTCACCTGGTCACCTGGTCACCTGGACGGGTCACCTGGTCACCTGGTCACCTGGTCACCTGGTCGGGTCACCTGGTCACCTGGTCACCTGGACGGGTCACCTGGTCACCTGGTCGGGTCACCTGGTCACCTGGACGGGTCACCTGGTCACCTGGTCACCTGGTCAGGTCACCTGGTCACCTGGACGGGTCACCTGGTCACCTGGTCACCTGGTCACCTGGTCACCTGGTCACCTGGTCACCTGGTCACCTGGACGGGTCACCTGGTCACCTGGTCACCTGGT
>CAEGAF010188556.1:0-33117 GCA_903067075.1 Micropoecilia bifurca | reverse complement strand
AGACAGACCAATTAACCTGACAGTCATGTTTTTGGACTGTGGGAGGAAACTGGAGTACCTGGAGAAAACCCACGCATGCACAGGGAGAACATGCAAACTCCATGCAGAAAGGCCGGGGCCGGGAATCGAACCCAGAACCTTCTTGTTGCAAGGCAACAGCTCTACCAACTGCGCCACTGTGCAGCCTGGCCAGTAAATAGTTAGTGAAATTATCATAGATTGTTCTTGCTTTTAGTGTTTAACTTAAATCGCCTTTGGCATTAAATTATTTAAAATGTGTGGCAAAAAAGCCAAACGAGAAGAAATCCAAAGAGGGTAACCGTGTCAAGACACCGTTTGTTTTGCATCTGAAAGCCTGAAATGTGAAGAAAATGAGGATCCTTTTAAATTAGGACTGAAAACATTAGTGTTTTAATCCCGCTTTTAAAGATTACATTATCAACTTATTTTATTTAATATGGTACTTCATTTTTGTATAATTTGAATTAAGTTTTAACCTTCTATTTATTTCTTCCCTATAAAGTAGTCATAATTATTGTGTGTGTAAATAGCGCCATAAAATAAACTTATTTAGCTTAATAACCCTCAAAGTTTTATTTTTTTTTATGTAAACACACAATTTTGCTTGAACGTTTGAAGCTTGAGTAAATAGCTGAAGGCCTTGAAGCCCATGCAGCGGTGTGATCTTACTTGGATGTCTGTATGTTTCCTAGAAGGGACTGTGCAAAATGCAGATTATGTTTACACGCTTCATGCCTCATTGGTCAGTAGGGGGTTGACAGTCACAGAAGGGGAGCGATGCCTTCCCGAGCAAGGTCGGACCCCCTTTTAACTCCTTTCTGGGCTTCTCCTGGGCCCTTTGGGCAGCTTAGTTTGCTGCAGAGTCAGGCAAGCAATCGGTTTATGTGTAGGCTTTTGCTGTGGCAGATTTGAACCCCGTCTGTGGGGAAAAGATAACTCTGGCTTATCACTCTTCGTGTACGGTGCATATTCAAGTTGTAAATACCACAAACTACTTTTTTTTTTTTTCTTGTTGGCATCCTTCTTTCTTCTCTGGTTTCTGCACAAAACAGCAAAAACAAGAGTGGGCTTCAGCAAGAAGCAAATATGGTCATAAATATGGGAAAATCACAGTGGGTCGTAAAGCGCAGACTGCAGTCTGCAGTCTGTATACAAACAAAGGGGCCGCTTTTCACCCAGAAAGCAATGGCTTTGGAGCAGCTGGAGGAAGATCACATGGGTAAAAAAATGAATAAAATAAAGACAATCATGCTGTTACATCCAAACACAAAGACTCATTATGTTTCTTTCTTGTACACACACAAACTCACATGTGACATGAGCCACTGCCCGCCAGTTCTGAGCCAGAGCAGCGGGTGTAAGTGGGCAGCAAATTACGTGTGTGGGAAATATGGGAAATCTGCAAGGCCTTTCTTTCAGGGAATGAAAGCATTTCAAGCAGAGCCGAGCGAGTGTTTCTGTTCCCACTGTAATTATATGTGGTTTTCTGGATTCTAAATATAAACATGCACAAAGTATCTGCAGCCTTTGCACTACTTTCGTCTCTGTTCTTGTGTTACTAAGGCTCAAATAATCCAGATTCAAAAGAGGAGCAAAATAAATGATAAACCATCATAATAAGACTTGTGAATTTCATTTCTTAAACTCGGCACCACAAGTTAAAAGGAGACAAATTCTCCCATAAAGAAAATGTCTATCAGGTGTAAATGGCATCAAGACTAAACTTCTTTCAAATCCCAGTGATTTTAGAAATCCTTCCTTTTTTTAATCCACAAAGCTGGCTGGTGTGCCACAACTGTAGCTAAAGCAGTGCTTACTAACGCCCAAAGGGTACCGACCCATCTGATGTGAGCTGAAAAACATTATGATGGATGTGTTGCTATATGAGGCTGGGAGATGAGGGGACACCTCCGGGGAAAAACAGGAGATGCTCTGATGCAAGGCGTAAACTGGAACGATTCCCTGAATTTGACTGTGCGGGAAACATCAGAGGAAATAAAACTGTAGTCGAGTCTGGCTTGTAATCACAAATCAGAGCGGCGCGCCAAAGAGAGATGAGGTGCGTGTTGACACACACTCACAAACAAGTGTTCTCTACAGTGTGGCTTCCAGTTTGCACAAGTTGAAACATCAACCTTATTTATTCATAAAGCATGTTCCAACAATTGCAGTTCATTACACTAGTCTGACTTCTGCTGGACAATATTTGCAATTGCAACCAAACATCTTTGAGTTTGGTTGCAATTGTTGGAGACAACATGTAAATGTTGTCAACTAAACTCACCTTTTCTCGGCTCTAGATTCACACATTTACCATCACGGATTTTTTTCCACATTTTGGATTTCGGCAGCTCGAGTTCGCATCGTCTGCACACAATACCGCCAATGTTTGGTGAAAACGTGTTCGTTTTCTGCTTTGTCTATTAAAATAGCATCAATTCACAACAAATATAAAATGTCAAGCAATGCAAAGAGTCAGTTGCAAAAGTTAATTAAATGAAACAGGATAGATTCAGAGTCAATGACATAAACTCCAGCTTGACTGTGAAACAGTCAAGTTGAATTTACTTTTGAGATTTGTGAAAAATTATTCTAAGAAAACTCAGCAGATTCCACTGACTAACTGACTTACAGCTATCACCCCTCCTGGAAAAGCGTAGCAAAAGTAGACTGCAGACTGCATTTATTGTACTGAATAAGTATTTCAATTAGTGAAATATATTACAAAAAAAGTCACAAGTAATCCCAGAAAGGGTCAATTTACATGCCTCAACCAGGGTCCAGTTTTTAGCTCAAGTAAAGTATCGCTCAAGAGACTTAAAAGTAGTGCGCTGACTTGGACCTTCCAGTTTGGTTAAGCTTCAACATTACTGCCATGTAGAGAGAGGGAGATTATCCCTGTGGGAAAAGTGAACCAGGCTCACAGGAGGGATCTCAAGAGAGCTTCAGGGTGTCATTATTTCCAAAAGTACATTAATAAAGAGGTGAAGGACAAGTGTGATTGAAAAATACCTAAATATAAGAATTTACTTATGAATAGCTTCATTCCACACAGTGTGATACCTTTCAGTCATTTATTTCCTGTTTATTTAAAATCTCTGGCTTCTGCCAGACTGAAAATTCTGTTGTCCAGAAAATGTGAATATTACATCTGATGTCTTGTGAGGACTTTGGTAGTCATGGAGGAAACTGTTGATGAGACAGTTGTCGAGCAAAAAGTCAGACACCTTCTGCTACTACAGTAAGCCTCATCGCTTTAGACGCTAGGTGTTTAGAGTACAATCTCCAACCAACCATCAGAAAGTGGACTGAAAGAAAAGAGAAGAAAAAGATACACAAACAAGAATAAAGGCAGATATGAATATTTTCTTCTTTTTCATCTGTGCTTCCTACACTTAGCATTTTGGTCAAGGTTATTTCTGTGTGGTGTGAGCGTCTGCTGTTGTGAGACTGTCTAACAGGCTGCTATTATATTGAAAATGCAAACTCATAACACTTTGAATAATTTAGACAATTATTGTTCTCTAAACAGTCCTTTGGGATACAAACATTGCACACACCGACATTGTGATATTTTCGCAAAACGCTGTAAAGCTTTGCTCTGTGTGCAATAAATCTATATAAAAGTTTGATTGTTCTAATTTATCGAGGTGCACCCGTAGCTTTGTTAACCTCTAAACGTGATATAAATATAAAACAAACATAGTAAAGCTTGAGAAGTTATGAAGAGTTTACACTACCACCTTAAACCTTAAAGGAGTTTGAAGCTTGGTCAACTATGAACTTCACTATGCATGGCCTTTAATGTTTTCTCTTTTATGGAGTCACAAAGCAAAAATATCAAGCCAACATCTGTGTACTTTCACAATCTTTATTTCATCTATTTACAAAGAATACAAAACATTATCTTCAAAGACTCCTTGAGGAGGACACAACATAACTCAGACTTTTGTTTTACGGTCCATGAGAGGCCCACAGTCAGTCAAACTACACTGGAGACGGTTCATTTGTGGTGCAGCTTTGTCCACTTGTTTGCTTCTTTCCGTCCTTGTTTCAAACCCTGTTTTTATGAGAGAAAAAAGTAAAGTTGTTCAAGCTTTTATGAGACATTAAAGACTAATTGGATATATTGGAGTTCTGTTGAGAAGCAACAAAGAGTTTACACTATCACCTTAAAGTATAGAAGGATAACAAAATTTATACAAAAAAGATCATACTTTCATTGGAATACCAGATAATTATTTTATATTATTATCAGGGATCTGGGTTTATTGTTATTAGTCAAGTCCATTAATATGAATATGGACAAGTTACCACAAAAGATGCCACAATGACAAGAATCGTATCCACCTGTACAGACTAACGGAGTCCACATCCTTACAGATAGTGCTGCAAACTGCCAGTAAGCTGACAGAAAGAAGGCACATCATTTCTTCCCCCTACTTTCAAGAAATGGTAAGTCAGCTACTTGGAAATACGAGGTCTTAAAAAACGTAGACAGTAATGGTGTTGAAGGTTGAAGTGCGCCAGAACCTTTCTTTTAATAAAGAGGGAGACACTTTGGTAGCCCCATGCTGTGTCACATCAATAGATACATGCCAATTGGTACCTTTGACACACGTCGGAAAGACTGAGCTGAAGACAAAAAAACCCAATGAATTACGACTGTAGATTGTTTTATCGGGAGCTTTGATGTTACAGAACAGAACTTGTTCAACAAGGACGATCAGGCTCTCCTGCTGTAAGCTTGCATCAGCAGAACCTGATACAGCTGGCGTGAATTTTTAACCGACAAAAGATGGTGAAGTATTTTTCTGATGAGTGTAAAATACTTCACTCAAGGACTGCTGTGTACAAGGACTGACAACAGTTTTAAAACTACACTTGGCAAACTACCAGTGACATGTCAGTGCAGCATGTGACTCTACCTGAGCAGATAGCCCAACAAAGCACCCAGCAAATGTTAGCTTGTAATATGTCTGTTGCTCTATAAATAGCAGAGGAACATAAAGGTACCAGACTGTAAAAGTACCAGACATTTTATGTATATTTTTCAGTAACAAAATCAAAATTATAAATAAAAAAAATAACTATTTTAACCGCTTTACTAACAAGTTGATAGTTGGCAACGCTTTGGATTAAAAGACTTAAATTGTGTTGAATGGCAGACTTTAGAAGAAATAACAATACTTTTAGTTTTTAAATAATAGTAACTGATTGGTGCTGGAGTACGCATGAGAATCCGATACAACTCCTTGCATAGATGAGAACTATAATAGCTTGCCGTACTTTACCAATATCATATATGAAATTTGCAATCCAAAGTAGAACACACTGAATGCAACCTGGCCAAATACCTGTCTAATTGACACTAATGTCAAGGAAAAAATTCTATTTTAAAGTGCTTCATTGTGACAATAACATTCTTGCCATTTGTTTCAGTGCGGCTGATCTTCAGCCCTGCTTTGAGTCACCAAAGCATGTGTGTACATGTATTTTATCCACAGTGTTTGCATGCAGAGAGCAATCTACAGTAGATAAGATATTAACAGCTCATAATCTCTTCCCAGAGCACTTCTTCCAGAGATTTCACACCAATGAAGCTACATCATGGATAAAACAAGTCTGATTAATATTAACCTGTAAATGTCAAGTTATTGTTCATAACCTGCCAGTTGGCCTCTGAGCACATACCAGGTAGTATCCTGTGTGATATCCGCTCATGTACCAGGATATGAGCACACTACCCAAGGCTTCATCATCCACCATGTCGGGACTCATTGGTGGAGGTGGAGGGATCATCTGAGGAACAGAAAGTGATCAGACAGTAGATAATGTAACAGACTATATATTGTAAAGCACCATTGACCTCTATGTGCAGCTGTTTCCAACATTACAACATTGTGCAGCAGAGTTAATTTGAAAGATCCGTTCTATTCTGCCACATCTCTATTACTCTTTGGTGAGGTTTATTCTCTTCTTAATTTACATTTTAATTTCTTAAGTACTTCTCAAATCAAATAATCCTGATATTTTTAAAAATCTTTTTAGTAAAAATTAGGCCATGCTTTTGAACTTAAAACTTACAGGAGGACCAAAAGGCATCATAGGAGGCCAGGATGGAGGTACAGGTCCATGACCAGCAGGTCGTCTGTTTTCCCTCTGTGAGAAAAACCCCAAACCCCCACAGAGACACACAGCTGTGAAATTTTAAAAATGACTCGACAGGTGCACAACTCTAGGTCGACAAAAAAAGGTCCCGACATTGACCTAAATAAACTTCATCAAAAACAAAATGGGTGCAGACAGAGGTACTTCCGTCCTCGTAGTTTTAACTCTGAAATATATCACATACAACTGAAAGTGTTAGCAAACCATCAAGGCAAGTGCCAGTTGGATTTACTGCAATCCAATGCCTCCACAATAAATGTCAACTCTGAGAGGGCTTTGTTTATGATCCTGTTTTATTTGCCTCATTGTAAGCGATTTACTGTTTATGTTGCGTTTTACTTAAAACGGAAAAGAGCCAACTTTCTCGCCGGCTTAAAGAAGAATAAATAAACCCTCAAAATAATAAAAACAAATCATTCTAGAACCAAACAGGTTTGCTGACAATTAAATAAAAATGCAACTTCTCTAATGAGTGCTATTGCTTACATGTCCAAAATCGTGCATTGGAGGAGGTCCAGGGGGAAACCCGGGGAAACCGGGAGGCCACATAGAAGGCAGGTGTTTGTGAGCTTTGGACTTCTGGGTTTTACCATGTGGATGCTGTTTGTGTTGGCTTGGTGTGGACGACCTGTCGCTCTCTTCTGTAGAAGATTCTTCCACTTTTTCCTATAAGCAGTAGATATGTTTGTATTGACTTTTTTCTAAAGTTGATTAAGAAAATGTTCCAAGAAACACATTTGAGGATTTGGAAAAAAAAGGTAAACAAGGAACAGACAAAAATAATTAACTTTAAACTGTATTATAAATGTTAGTTGTGCAGTGCATACAACTAATTTCTGAACTAGCTTACCTTAGGATTTGCTGCTTCATCAGCCTCTGAAATCTCCAAGAGCAGGTCGTCAAGGTTCTGCTCCTCCTCATTACCATAACCAGTATAAACAACCACACAAGTGCCCTTTTGCTGGTCTATAGAGGAGATGGTGGCTGCATAGAGCTGGCCATCTTCTGACCAGTAAGCACTACAAGAGTCCCCAACCTGCCACTGTAACACAAAACAAAGTGCATATAACAGAGCTTAATAGAGTTTGCTTTCTACAAGTCTACATTTTAAGTGACCCAGATTTAGATAAAAGGTTAACTTGACTCCCTACGTGCTATAAAACATGATAGATTGCTATTGATTTCATATGGAATATACTTCATCATTTATTTTTTGCATAATAATATATGGCTTAACTTAAATCACCACATTCTGTGAGATTATATACATGACAGAGTATAAATAATTTTAAAACTCAGAAACCTCTAACAGTTATGTGGCTATTATGTTATATATTTTAAGAAATGTGTTATTATTTATGAACAGCCACTATTGTGATTATATTTTTAGGTTTTAAAAGAAAGTAAAACATAAACTTTTGGGAAAATGTTGAATACACATTCTTTTATGAGATTCTGATATTAGTTTAAAAATAAATAAATAAATAACACCAATAATAATAATAATGATGATGATGATAATAATAATACATCGTTTCCAACCTATAGCAAGAAAAATTTATCAAAAAAATATTACTAGCATTTTGTGTTTTTTTGTGGAGTTTCAATGGAAATATTTTGTCAAATTGTTAGCCAAACTTATTAGGAGCCATTGTGGAAGGTCCAAAAAGCCATTTGGAGCGTTGAAGCTGCAGGATTCAGACTTTTTCAAAGGGAAATATTAATAACAACATGTTAATCTAGTTTTGTATGTAGAGGTGTATGCTTCTTATAGTTTTAAATTATTTTGCTATTAAACTTATGTTCAGCATGGCATAGATACAAGGCAGCTCCATGAAAAACTTGTTTAATATTGCATTTTAAATTATAAGGTACAGTTTAAGTTTAATATTTTTTTCATATTGAGATTAATTTTTAAACCAGGCATTTACCATTAAAGAACCAAACATGTTGATGTTGATTTATGTGTTTATCTAAATTATGCTAATTGACCTTGAAGGCTGACTCGTGTCTGATATCACATTTAGACAGAAATACATACATTTCACAAGGATTAACTTTCACCAACAACAAATGATGTAAAATTAACAAGTAGCAAAAGACTATGTCAAGTCTGTCAACCTTTTTATAAATGGTGAACTTTGACCCTGATTTAAAATGTTGCATTGTAATTTTGTTTCCATCTATTTATGGAAATAGACCATGTCACAAACACAATTTTAAAAAGTAACAATTAATACAAAAAATATATTAAACAGGTAATCCAGATTAATTTAATTAGAAAATGAGTTTAGTGGCACTGAGTTCATTGTTACCAAATGTTTAAAACATCAATCTGAAACAATATACAGATAACCATTTCTACATATGGCTTTATAAACCTAAATAAAATCTAAATGCAAAGCCTTTTTATTTTCGCAAATGCTTGACACAAACTAAGAAGGCTAGGGCAAGAATGTTCAGAGAGAATAATTATGTTTGTGCTTTACATTATTACATGCAGACTTCAAAGTTGACTCTGAAAGCTGTTCTTTACCTCTTTATCAGGTGGCGCATTGGTACGTTTTCTGCTCTGGTTCTTTTTATTGTTCTTTCGTTTCTTTCCTGGCTGGTTTTTCTTTGACGCATGTGATTCATCTTCGCCTTTTAGAGCAGTCTGGGACACAAAAAGAGAGAAGAGCAAAGCAGTGGAGCAATAGTCTTTGCTTTTGCATAAGCACAAGCCAACGTGCACCCAGTTTACCTTGAAAGATGCTACTGCTTTATCGTATGCCTTTATAAGTGCGGTGTCATCCCAAATGTCTGAATCATCACTCTGAAAGACGACAAAAACATTGGTACCCCATGAAATTTATCAAAGATTTTGGAATTATTTAATTGTTATCTTTCAGTCCAGACTCCTAAAAATTACCCTCATCATTCTGTGTTGTTTAGTAAACTCTTCTTGATTCATTATATACCCAACTTTACATGAAATAACTTAAGATTTCACATTTGGTGCTATCAGACGTAAGTAGTATTTTCATTTATTTCTTTTTCCCCCTTGCTACCCAACTTAGCTCGACTCAACGTTAGTTTCATATCTTGGCGTGTTAGCTTCACATAAAACAAATCTGCTGCAACCGGAAAATAATTCTAATGTGTTTTAATGTTTTTCTGAGAAATGTTTACAACTTGCCTGTCCAGTTCCACGGGCAAATAACACTTCTTTGCATCCATTTGCCATTTGCAGATGTTGGAGTCAGGCTTCTGAGTTAGCTTTTTGCTAATTTAGCAACGTGTGTCGGATATTGTGACGTGCGGAAACATGTGACGTATATACTGCGCGACGGAATGGTTGGCTTGGCAACGGTTGTAGCTTGATATATCCCGAAAACTCAAGGAGAAAACACACCAGTTGACGTATATTCTTTTCGAGACCGTCGTTGTTTTCTTTACACAGTTTCAGTGAAAGTTATGATTGATTCCTCTGGTGCACAAGTTGTTTTAGCTTCATCCAGCGACGAGAATCATCCACCAGAAAACATCACTGATGGGTGAGTTCTTTATTTGTCTGTATTAATGTTTTGTCTATACACCCACATAATACCGCTGTTAATTAGTATTTCTTAATGAGCCATATTGTTTGCTTTTGCTTAAAATTGCGTCTCCCGTTTTCTTTTAGAAACAACAAAACGTTTTGGATGTCGACCGGGATGTTTCCTCAGGAGTTCATCATTCGCTTTCCTGAAACGACCAACATTTCTACCGTGAAAATGGACAGCTACAACAGTATGAGACTTAGCCTATTGCTGATATTTTGACTATTTACATCATATTTTGACAGCTGCATTTGATTTCCACGTACCAACATCTTTACTCTATTTTGTTAGGATTCTATGAGCAATGAAAATTTGAAAAACATATCAAGCACTTATGTCCCTCTTTACTCTTATTGTCTTAAATTAAATCCTATGCAACCTCCTGTCTTCATAAAACACATACTTTGCAATTAGTCCCCCCTACTTGTAACTTATGATTGTCATCATTTCAGCTGGTCTGGTAAGGCCTTAAAGGTTTGTTAGAGAACTTTAGTGAACATGCAACACAATGAATACCAGACCAGACCATGGAAAACAACATACATAACATAAAAAAAGCAAAAGCCTGGAAAATTGTCAAAGATGAGTGAAAACTTTCTGTCAATTCAAAAAGCCCACTCAAAGATTATTAGGAATCTTGAAAGAAAGCTGAAATAACTAATGCTGCCACACAAGATTTAAGGATTTCTCAAATGTGCATGAAAGAACGAAAGCAACACTTGAGGTGTGTTTTTCATTAGGGAAAAACATTATAACATGATATAAATCTCCAAAAATCCACAGATATAAAAGATAAATTTAACTCTGATGAGGGAAACATGCTTTAGCCCCAGTTTACCAATTCAAAACATTCTTGGTATAATTTTTCCTCCACTCACTGAACATAGTTTGTACCCTTGATTATTTGGTTCTCCATCTGTTTTAGATTTTATTTATTTTTTTTTGTTCTGTTACAGTTAAGCATCTAAAGATAGAGAAGAATACCTCACCAAACGTGACTAACTTTGAGCCTGTCACACAGGAAGGTGAGATACATGTCTGTTCACATTTTTTCCTGTTTCAGATTTATATTGGAAGTCCCAAAAAATTGTAACTGAGATTCAGCCTTTACTTTGCTCTACAGAGTTGGGACACACAGAGGGACACCTGCAGTTGAATTCTATTTCAGTAGGTTGAAAAACTATTTTTGTTGTTGTTATAAAAGCCTGCCATTCCACTATGTTCTACTAATGAAGCTTATTGTTTTATGTGTTTTTATCCTTTAGCTAAAGGGCTGCAGTGCAACCCACCTTCGTTTTATCATCACCGAGGGATACGACCACTTTGTGTCAGTACACAGAATCAGTGTGAAAACTTGATGAACTTTAATTGAGAAAGTGTTGTAAATTAAATACCCATTTACATTTATGTAAAAAGTTTATCTGTGTTTTGCTGTTTGTTCGTTAGTGCATACATTTTGATCTGCATTGCAATCACACTTAGTCTTATTGCAGTAGCACCAGCTGCAGACAAGACATATGGCTTAAAGCTGTGAGGTGTTTTTCTGTTCAGCCTCTAATTCCAAGATTAGCCTCAAACCATTTGTACTGTTTTTAGGTTATGTAATGTTGTGGATTCGCTTCTAAAGCTCTTTGTCCTTCATTCAACTGTTCCTGCTAATTTCAGTAGCTGATAGTTGGCAGTGCTTTGGAATAAAAGGCTTGGATTGCGTTGAATGGCAGACTTCATTACAAAGGGACTTTCTCTCCGTGTGAGAGATAGAGTTAATTAACTAATTTTCACCAGCAGGGGCTTAAATTGGTGTTCATGCTGTGTCCTCCCCACCTCCCCGAACAAATCCCCCCAAGGACAGGTTCTGACATCCCCAAAGACGTCAGAAATCATTGGAAATGCTGCTGGTGGTGGGGTGGGGGAACCAGATGGCTTCCCAGCCAACCAGCGAGTGTCCAGAAACTGAAGAGTTATTTACACAAACTAATCTACCCAACTCCCACTCTTATACCTTTTTCGCACACACCCATACAGACACAAATGCTTGCACACAAACACTTCTCCCTACCTCCATATCTAACCCCATTGCCATTTCAACTTGTCAGGAGGCAAAGGCTTCGGCGGCATACGAGAGGACCCTTTGGGACTCCCTCTCCAATTACTTGCTGACTGCAGAGGAGCTTGGGAAATTTGCAAAGGCTGTGTTTGCTAAAGCTTGGTCTGCATGCAAGCCTCAGAGTAAACTAATAAAATATGAAATACGTGCCTGAATAACTAGCCCCCTGATATTTTGGAGAAACTAATTGCTCAGGGATACGGCAGGGTTATAGCACATTTGAGTATGTGAGTGCGCAGTGAGTAATGAGGGAGAGGTAGAAACTGATACAGTGTTATTGACTCATTCATTATTTACTAGCATAGAGTATTTACTATAATCTTAGAGGTGACTGTTTTGATGTGAAATAGATCAAACTCCGCTTTTATGTGGGTGCAGTATTTTGGTTTCTTACCCAATGTTTGAAATTATGAACGTGTTAAGTTTACTGGCAGTGTGTATGAAAAGCGGAGATCCTTAATTTGAATGCTAAACAGGTCTGCAGCAGAGCCATTCTGTAACTAATGAATTCAGACCTTTTTTTGTGCTTAACTGTCAGCCGATCAGGAGAGTCACAGCAGGATATGAGGACATTATTATCATGTCACAGCAGGGCAGGCAGGGCCAAGTTATCACGGAGCGTCCTCTGACGGCTGCCTGTCCAATCACCCGGGGACATCTGCTAGTCCAAATGTCCATGAAAAGTGATGCTGATGGTGACCTTTCTAACAAAAAACAAAAGAATTACTCCAAGCTTAACAGATATGAACTAATTTGAGTTTAGAAATATGACACAAATGAAAGTGCAATCAGAATTTAAAAAAAATCCCCAAAACACTCAAGCAAGGATTAACATTCAGTAAATGCATCTGTGGAAATTCTGTTGGGTACTTTGAGGAAAAATATCCCCCACCCATCCTCCCGACTCTGTTATTTTCTTTCATGCCAAACCAATTTGTGTTATCTCTTTGGTGTGCGCCCCTCTACCCCCTTCCAGTCCCTCCATCCCTTCTTGTCACAAGCACCAACAATGGGCCTTAATTTGATTTCAGTGTTGATTTGGTCCCATCAGCTAATTTATGACAGAAGCAGCGACACAACGAGCTGTTGTGTGAGAGAGGAAGCACTGTCAAAAAGGCCGAAATTACATAATTAGATGGAGAGGGAAACGATATTCTTATTTAAGTTCCAAGAGCAATGGAGGATGGTAATGAGGGACTGACAAAGAGTGCAGTGGAGAGAGCTTTGAGTAAGCTGACATTTAGCGTTTGCTTGACAAGTTTTTTTTTCCCCCTCTCAAAATACATTCCCTATGTAGGAACAGTCTGCAGTTTTTGAACAGTTTGTGAACCAAACCAGAAAACAAAATGTGGGTTTTGAGGTCACATACACTTGACAGACTACAAAAATTGCTCTTTTGATAAGTCTGCTTTAGAAATGTGCCAAAATGTAGATGAAGAATTAACTGGTTTGCTTATTAAATTCATTTTTCAGCAAAAAGTGACATGAAAGACATCTTTAGTCACAAATTGGTTGAAAACGTTGATGCTTGAACTCTGCTCACCTTGTACTTTTGAACACGGAAGAAAAAAATAAAATCCTTCTTGTAAATGAATCATGGGACAAGATAAGACCGTCAGTCAAGTAGACACTTATATATCATGTACTGATTGATTGACAGAGGACTTTGTCTTTTTAAGAAGCAGCATAAAATATCTTTTGAAACCTTTCATCATTCACCAGCTCTTCCCCAATGCTGTCATTGTTTGCTGTAACTTTTGCAGCCTCTAATTAATTTGCAGATTTTTATCCTCTAAATATATTTCTAAGAGTGCTATTGGTATGAAGACACAAGAGAAAGCAAAGATGCAGAAAGGCACCAGCTGATTTATAGGTGTATGTAGAAAACAATCCTTCAGTCCAAATAATGTGAAAGGGTTTCTCTGATGGGTTTACCGAGATGAAAGCTAAGAAGTCTCTCATGATCGGTAAAGTCAAAGATTCCTTTCATGGCTTTTCCCAGCCTTAATGCTAAACAACCAACCTGTGGCTCTGGTTACAGAGATAATTCTAAACTCCTAAATTCTCCAATGAACGTTGTTTGAACCATAATGTACAGATGCAAAAAGTACAATTTCACCATAATCACCGGGACATGCTTGGAGATGTGTTTGGGATTGAAATGACCATCCAAGAACAAACACCATACCAACAGTGAAGGTTACAGTTACAGTACTGCCAGTATGGTACTGGGAGACTTTAAATAACTGAGGAAGGGATGAATGGAGAAATTTAATACAAGTTTCTTGATAAGAAGATGAAAGGCGGACATTTTTTTTTGCCTGACAGTGATCCCAAACAAACAGCCAAGGAAGGTGTTGATTTCAGAAAAAGAAAATAAAGCTGCTAGAATGGCTCAGTCAGTCTGACTTGAATCCAAATGAAAAAGATCAGAGTGAGAGGAGAGACTTCCTGAAACTTTAAGATTTAAAAGCAGTTTGTCAATGTGAACTGCTCAAAGTCACACTGGAGCAACGCATGCTGCCAATGTTTATCAGCAAAGGATTCTCTATTCTAGTTTTATTTAGTCAATTACATTGAGCGTGTTCACTACATTGTCCATGTGTCATTCAGCAACATCAACTTAATTTATTACTTTGATTTCTGTATCATGGTGTAAATTTTATGTTAGTAGACAATACATTTATCCTTTTCTACTTTACACCCATAATAAGGCCTCGTATTTTAACTCCACTGGTTTCTCTCAGTCATTTTCTTTGTGTGTAGTTGGACCTTTTTCTTATTTCATTTCCTTTTTGTCTTTTCTTTTTTTTTTAGCGCTCACCTAATGTCAAAACCAGTTTTGTTTTCCAATGCTTGACTTCACATTTCTGCTTTTATGTTTCTTGAACTACTGCCTGTGCAGCTCCTTTTGTTTTCATTAAAATCAAATGTATTTTTTTGCCTCTACCTGTCTGGCGATGGAGTTGAGGGCTGCATTTGGGTTCGCCTCCGCACATGCCTTGACAGAGGCTTAGAATAAAGTGATGTGAAGGTCTTATCAGTCACTTTAGTTTCTCAGCCAGTGGTCACAGCACCTCAGTTCCAATACATTTGTCTGACTCTAAATCTCCCCTGACTTTCGGAGGTAATGTAAGATTCTGGTGGGTAGCAAAGCAATCTAAACTATCCCTTTTTAACAGATTACTAACGCTGTGTGTGCCTATTTGTCTTTCAGTAGTCCCCTGAGTGTGAAGTGGATGGAGAGGGAGCACTTTGTACGCTTTCGATGAGAACCTGAGCGAATAGTTAGTGAAAAATATTTTCCCCTTCAACTGAAATCAACAGAATTTTAGTTGAGACAAAAAAAAAAGAGACAACGAAAGGTTGTGTATGTTGGGGTCTTGTACTGCAGACCCCTCAGACCACTGTATCACCAAATAATGTACCGTGGAAAAGTATTCAGTGTTCTCAAACATTTTTACATTTTGTTTTGATAAAACCACACCCCTTGTGTAGTTAGAGCAAAGCTGTAAATATGTCCTATGAGACATTCACACAAATAAACATCTTTATTGGCAAGATAAATATACTAAACACTGAAATGCTGTAAGAAAGGTTACATTTTGCAAGATCTAAAGACTGACAATAATATATTAATTGTTACAAATATTAAATTTTTAGGGTGAAAACACACAACTTATTAAAGGTGACTAAAACATGTATTTTAGGTCAATAGTGTTTACTGCACATTAGTGAAATAAAGGGAAGCATTTGCAGATATGTGTGATTATTTGAAAAGACTGTACAGTTCACTTAAGTTAACATAATTTAAGTGTTGCTTAAAAGAGAAACTGGTGGAAATATACAAGATTACTTAGTGTTAATTTATAACAGAAGACCTTGTTGTCTTACTGTCATGGAAGGACGTATTTAAAATGATCATGATTACTCCATGGTTCTATAAGACATTAATATTAACATATAAACACTTTCTCTGAACTAGTAAGTCAAATTAAAACCACAATTGTTCTTGTTGGACAGAATAAGAAAAAAATAATAATCAAATTTAAACATACCAAATCTATAATTTACTTTTAAACAAGTAAGAACAATGTGATAATCAATAACTATTCTCAGTAGCATTGATTATTCTATAATACCCACATTTTAATAAATAAGCTAAGCTATAAAAAAACAGTGCTTGAAGTAAGTGTCAAACTGTGTTCGTTTTTTTTTAGAAAAGATACAAATGGCTGATTCTCTCAAATCTCTGTGGCAATAATATCCTCATAAGTTTGTAACCCTGCACTGTATCTGAGGTCCAAGCCCAGCTCTGTTCGGCTCTCCAGCTCGGCCGTCAGCTCCTTCAGGATCCTCTCCAGGTCTTTGTTCTTCTTGTGCATCTGCAGGTAATTGATCTGGAGCTGCTTCTGGTATTTGATCACCCTGTCTTTCTCCTGGTTCCAAGTCTGCCTCTCCAGCTCAAAGCTGCTGACCAGTTTCTCCCGAGCATTCTTCTCCTCTCTGAGCTCCTGCTTCAGTCTCTCCACTTCTCTTTGGAGCGAGCCGGTGAAAATGCGCTTCTTGTTCTCTGACCCTCGGACCTGGTCAAGGGAGTCTAACTCCTGGATTGAATTTTTAAGTTCAGTGCTTTTCTGGAGCTTCTGCTCTTCAGCTGTAACAAGATCCTGTTTGACTTGCTGAATGTCTTGCTCCAGTTTGCCAACGTTGTCTCTCAGAAAATCGGCCTCAACCTTTTTGCGCTGAAGTTCATTTTGGCACACCTAAGCAAAAAGGGAAAAACACAACTAGAAGATTATCATTATTATTTTGTTAGCTAATAATTGTTGAACCTAATAAAGGTTCCCTTAAATTTAGAAGTGAGGATGGTATTTATTTGTCACAACACGAAAATTAAAAAAAGAAAATCCTATTTTGGCAGGTTACAGTCAGATTCAGGAGCAGGAAAGTGTACTTTACTTTAAAAACAGAGTATTTTGTGAACATCTGTGCTATAATACAACTGTACTAACCTCAACCTCTCTGGTGCACGAGTGGAGTTTGTCTTCATAGTCCTTGTTCTGTTGCTCGAGCCTCTCCACTTTTGCTGTGTTTTCCTTTAGGGATGCTTTGAGACTTACAATCTCATTTAGCTTGTGGCTCACGTCCGCTTGGCAGTCCCTCAGTTGCTGCTTCAATAAAGAGATTTCTCCTGACTTCTGACACACCTACATTTCAACAGAGATGATGGCGATAATAAAAGAAGGAAGTTACGGTTTCTATTTTGAAAATTTGAATTTGGAAGACAATGGAGAATAGTTAAACTTTTTTCTTAAACTAGAGCATATCTTAGCAGTGGCAAGGTATATTCTGTACAATTGTAGCTCGATACTTTTACTATGTAATGAAAAATAAAGATGATATCCTGTCCAATCAAATTTTTAGTAATTGGTACAGCAGACCTTTGTTCAGCAAGCTTCTTTTTTGGCACAGTTGGCTGTAGTATATATGTTTGTACTTGTTCTAGCTGGATTTCTTGTTTTAATAACAATTGCATTCATTCTCAACACACAAAAAGATGCACCATGTACACAGTGCTGTAGGTGACAAGTTTAGCCAGAAATGGTAGAACAGTGAAGAACAAAACAGCCATTTGAATTGTAAACTTTTGAAATATTTAGGAGAGAGAAAAAAAACAACTTCCCTTTTAATCCAAAAGGACAGTCATTTATTTTGCATTCACCAACATGGTTCTCGATTCAAGACAATACAGTTTGGAGTCAGTAGGGGGCACCTTAATGGCTTGGGTAAACTCTGGTGGTGCTCATTTCCACATTGTGATTGTCCTTGTTTTTACATCTGTAAATGTTCCCAAACTAAAAATGTCACTGTCTTGTAAACAAGCAAAAAAATGTATTCACTTTATTTCAGCTAACTCGACAGCAGTGCACAACAACAGGTGAGAAAGGGACCATCCTGCATTACTCTATGGTGCATATGCCAGTAGAAAACTCTGGTCCTCACAGAAGTTTACTCAATCATAGTTTCCTTTAAACCTTAGATCTTGCAACTAGCCCATGGCTGCAGCTATATCATCTGATATGGCTACATATGCCACTGACCTCCCACTGGGTTTCCTCCAGTGTTGGCATGAGCTGGGTGCTCTCCTTTTCATATGACCTCAGTCTGAGTTCAATGACATCCTTCTCTCGCGTCAGCTTCGAGAGATCTTCCTGGAGCTTCCCATTTTCTTTCTGCAGACAAACACAATTCCCATTTAACAATTTCCTGCAGGATATACACCTCCCAGTGCTTTGTTTCTCAAATAAATTAATGCATCATTTGCTGCATCATAACTAGAATTGTGGATGAGTAGAAGGATGAGGAGTCAGGTTGGAGCTGACCTGGAGGTAGCAAACTTGCAGTTGAAGAGCCTGGTGGGTTTTTGCATTCATCTGAGACACTTCTTGCAGCTGTGTGGTGCACTGCTGCTTCAGCCCATCCATCTCCTCTGCGCAGAACTTTTGTCTCTCCTCAAACAAATGACACGTTTCTGCCTCCTTCAACTCTAAACTCACCTGTTGTGAAGTTAAACAGTCAGAAATGAATTGCTCACAGGCTTATTTTGATCATGCTGGTTGCTTCTTTCATTAAGTTTAGTACCTGCAGCTCCTGAAGTTCATTTTCCCTCTCCAGCAGTCTCTGTTCTAGATGCTCAATCAGCAACTCATCTGTCGTTATGGGGGACCGGATCCCACCTGCCGTTTCTGAAAGAGTTCTTGGTTCGTCTGCAGACAGCGGGGAACCAGCATCCTCATTAGCCTTAGAAGCCAACACTCTGCTGCTTAAACAAGCCCTGTAACTGCTTTCGAGGTTTGTGTTATTTCCATTGACCCATGGAGGGAAATTGGGTTGTTGTCCTTTGCAGAGGCTGTTTAGCAGAGCTGAGCTCCCATCATTCTGACTGACAAGGCCTGTGGAGGCTCTTAGACTGCTACTGGTGCTGTGGGTAGGGAGGCTAGACATTGAGTTACGCCCAGAGTCAGAGAGAGTTCCTGAAAGGCAGAAATTACATCACAATTATTTCTTGTCATTTAAATTTAGGGCAACATTTTACCAGAAGGCTGACAAAAACCTAAGGGGTCTTGTTTGTGTCCAACATTCGGAGTGCTTGCTTTCCTCATGGGACAGAGGACGTGGCCAGTCTCTGTAGATGAAGCCATTGTTGTGTTCACCGACTTGAAGGCGGCGGTATGGACAAGCGATTTCTCAGCAGGAGTCTGGAAGAGTAAAAGAATTCCTCTTAGCTGACAGCACAGCAAATAGGATGCCATGTTAGAGAAGATTTGATAAATGACGCTCTTATCCTTCAAGCTAAAGAGTTTTTAAACTTCTAATAGAGTTATTTTCAGAAGCTGGGTCCAATCGAGTAAAATAATGGTCTTTTTTGCTTCTCATTGTGTCATCTCACATCAGAAATGGAACCAGTGATGCTTGGAGACCTGCTGTACTGTAGGCTGACTCTTACGTGAGCCACACAGTTATAACTGGAAGTAAATTTCTTTGTATTAACTAAAGAAGTGAAAACTCCTTTTCTTGGAGTGAACCTATAGTCCACATGCCCCATCTGTGCATTTAAAGGCTGTCACCAGCGGTACCACAGCACCATACCTCCCCTCCTGCTCTTTCTGTACTCCTCTCCTCCCCTCTGCAGCCTACATCTCCCCTCCATATGCTGTCTGAGCAAAGATGAATAGCCCCTCTCCATGATATTAATAATATGAGCTATTGCTGAAGTGTAAGAGGCAAGGCTTGTGAGCTCAGCATTCCTTCTCACTGACTTCATGGCTGGGATGCCTTTTTGTGGTTTTTCTTTCAAACTGTCAAATTCTCCCCAACCCTCGATCTCTCTCTTTCTCTCTCTTATCCCCTTTTGTCTGTACTGTCCGTCCCCCGAGGAATAAAGACCTATTGAGGAAAATGCTTTTGCCAATGTGTTCCTGGCACAGAAAGTGCCTCTCTGAGAAGATCGGGGCATTCTTAGGTCATTAATCTCGATGATTAAAACACCATAAAGATCTAAGACAGGCTATGAAAAATGTCTGTTATTTATTAATTATTATAAGGCGTTCTGTTTATTTTTTCATTCTCCACATGACTGCATAACTTGTGGAACTTTTAAGAATGTGCTTTTTAGAAATCGAGTCAGATGATTTGTACCGTTCTTAAGTCTGAATGCTAACTATTAGACTAATAATAGTTAGCTGTAGCTGAGTGTAACAATTGATATTTGACTGAATTAGCCCTTTTTATAGCAACAATTTGGGGTCAGTGTATTGCAGGAAACCTCAAATGGAACTTGAGGTCTGAAGTTCCAATGCATTGGGAAAAAGCACATAACATGTAGGCTCAAAAACTATAGAATATTTTTTTTCCTGGTTCAAAGGAGACTTTTACAGACTGTCTTAGAAGAAAATTATTTATCATGTTTTTTATTTTTAAACTATCTTTAATATTTGGGAACGTTTTAACGTTTAACGTGTTACTTATCACGTTTTAATGTGATACGTATGTTTGTAGCCATCAACAAGGTCATGACAAGATACGTATTTACGTGATACGTGATACGTATCACGTTAAAACGTGATACATAACACGTTTTAACGTGATACTATCACGTTACGTATCACGTTATAACGTGATAGCGCTCGATTTTTTTTTTCTGCGTGACAGCAATGTGCTTCCGTATTAATCTGCCTGCATCTATAGTGCTAGCTTTCCTGAGGTTGGGATCGGAGTAGTAGTGGCGAAGCGGAACCTTTGTTTATGGGGCGTTGGTTCCGGGTTGGTTTTGGGGCGGAGTTCCGGTTTGCTTCAAACACAATCTGGATGTTAAAGGCTTCAGTTGTCATTGCAGATTTCTATTTTATTATCCTTCAGGTCAGTGGACGGTGGAAACACAGGTTTATAAAACAATGGTTATGTAAAACATTAATTCTGTAAAAGATTTATTTGTTAACAAATAAAGAAAAACGCAATCTGGATGATAATGGCAGCGCTTCGGTCATCATTGCTGCCTTCTATTTTATTATTCTTCAGAATGTGCTCATTACTGTTATAGCAGTCCTGACACTCAGGGACCCATAACATACAAATGTGTCAGAAGTAGCAGGGCTTGATTTTTGAATTGGTGCAACTGAGAATGACAGATAGTTTGCTTACATTTTATAACTGAGATCAAGGCTTCATAATGATCTGCCTACAACACTAACTTAGTTATCATCCAGCCCCTTAGGCAAATTTTGTAGTTTGACTGGAGTCACTGCCCATTTAAAAGACCTAATTGTGCTTTCCAGCTTGATCTCTTGAGCAACACTTTCTCACCTTATTCTTTCCTCATGAAGCCATCTATTTTGTGTACAACATTACTCCTGGCAGTGAAACACTCTCACATGATGCTGCCAGTCCCTAAATTTCACAGTTGGGATGGAGTTCTCAGGCTTGAAAGCAAACCCTTTTTTTAACTCCAGATATAATGTTTAAAACTGTATAACACTTCCATTTTAGATTTGTCAGACCAGGATGTTTCTCTAAAAATGGTAGAATTTCTTCCCAAGCAAACCTACAAACTTTGATCTGATTTTTATGTTGTTTTTGAATATATGGCCTTTCAGCTAATCTCAGTAAAAGACTTGTTTTACTGTGGCTAATGACTCTCTTTAGTGAGCATCTTCAACAAGACTTTTGAATTTGTTGTGTGCGTGATACCTACATTCACTAACATACATTCATCTCTGGGACAAAGAACCTGTTTCCTTTCTGAACAATATACACTTTATTGCTAAAACCATTCATGCACCCATCCAAATCATTTAATGCAGGTATTACAACCAGCTTTATAGCCACAGATGAATACAATTCTGCACCTATGTATGCTTTGTTCTCAAAATACATCTGAAAGAGTGGCTTACTCGCAGGAGCTCAGTTAATTCAAGCATGGTACAGTGATGGGATGCCATCTGTGAAATAGGTCCTTTCATTAAATTTCCTCTCTGAAATCCCATGGTCAGATGTTTGTGGTATCATGAACAAAGCAAGCACCAAGTACAGTATGGAAAAATCACAGTGGGGAGTAGTACTGCACAGTGTGAGGAAGTCGCCAACTGGTCAAAACTTAAATGCAATGCAAAGTGTTGGATGTATTAGTATAAAGCTTGGAGGCTCTGTACTCTAGAGACCTGATCTACATATTGACAAATCATGTTTCCTTGTCTTGCAGTCCAATAGATGAGACTTGCCAATATATTTTGGATTGCATTTTGCCAATTGTAAAGTTTGGTGGACAAAGGATTGTGATTTTGTGTACTTGGCCCTGAGTTTTAGTGTAACAAACTCTTGATGGTGTTGTACACTGAGATCGTAGTGTAAAACACGATAGTTTTATGCTCCTGATTCTGTGGGAACAGTTTGGGAATCATCCCTTTCTGCACCAACACAACTATCCACAGTTCACGTGGCCTTAAAGCCTTTGCATTAAGAATGTGGTAATGTCCAGGAGTGTATGGGGAGAAGCGACCTATATACTCACACACATAAAATTACAGTGATGCTTCCACCACCACCCCTCCCAATCCCTGGTATCCCCCCCCCACACACACACTCTCATTCCCCCAGGTGGGTTGGTGGCTGTTCATCTTAAGCTTGGCGCCCCTACCAGAGACCTGGGAGCTTGAGTGTCCTTTGCAGTCTCTTTGGGGGTCATTGCCCTGAGAGTTTTGAAACTGCAAGATAAGAGGTTTGTTTTTGCATGTGTGCATAATATCTGCAGCCTCATTAAACATAAGGTTTTGCTGATTGGTTTTCAAGTATAAATCTTTCAAGGTGGTAGAGAACCTTTGTGCTAGCCATGCTGGTTTCTTTAGTTGTGACTGAGAATCATTGAATGATTCACAGATTGGCATGTAAAAGTTCAGGTAAAGTATGTTTTTTTTTAAATCAATGAACATGCAGGATAATTCCAAACTCACCCTTTCTAAAATCTTTCCTGGCATGAACAACAGTTTTGGTTGCGATCGTCCATCAGAGTCCTTGTCTCTACTCGCAACGTCTTCCAATGATCTGTCTCTGTGGTGCGTAGACCTCTGTTTATGGTTTACCTTAAGTCACACAAAAACATTTTTTCTAAAACTGATGTTTCTGCACATACCGTACGAAGAATTCTCACTCATACTTACAGTATCTTACCTTAATGTAAAAGAAATCTTCACTCCTTCCTGACCTAGAGTGGGAGAGGCCTCTGGAGTGATGAGTGGTGGAAGAGGAACTCTGAGCAAAGCCACACTTCAGTAAGCCATCAAGATTGCACCCTCCACTCTTCTTGTGAGTATTTGTCTCCTCCTTTAACCTATAGTCAGAAGCCTTGCAGTGCTTGCTGTTTAGATTGTTTCCAGCAACAAGGCTGCTGACGCTACCCATGGTCCTGCAAGCACAGGTGTCGACAGGTCCAGATAGAAAACTTACAAAGAACTGTATGGGTGACACGTCTCGTGACACGTCTCATGACACCAGGAAATTTCTGACATTGGCCTAATCTGTGAGACAGAAAAACAAACGACAAAAAACAATCAAGATATAATGTCTGTGCTTTGTTACATGCTTAAAAACAATTTCTAACAAAATTAAAATAATAGTATTCTTTAGTTTTTCTAGGTTTATAGAAGGTGTTTGAGGGTTTTCTTTTTATCTTTGGCTGGGTTTTTTTTCCTCATAAATGTTCTGTACAATTCAATTTGGGCTTAAAGGCAAGATATTTGTACAAAACATTAGTTGTCAGAGCTAACAAACTACCTACTCCACATAAAAGCCTCTGAAAATCATGTCTTTAAGAAGTAGTTGAAAAAAAAAAATCCATCAGAGACCTAAAACAGGACCTGACAGATGCCTCATCCTTTAGTTAATCATCCACTCCGGGAGAGATTTTGGTTTGAGATCTTTGACATATTTTTCTACAGATTTATTTGAAGGGATTATGTTGTACTTGTGACAGGCTGTTCATAACAATATAAAAGTTGTTCCTTGCTAAATTATCTGTTGTATCTACTTTGTGCAGACACCAAACTGGCTCATTCTTTGAGTTTAGGTACATTTTTAATCTTGATTGTTTCAAAAGACAGAGTTACAGGTTTGCACACGTGAGTACATACTATATACTCCTCTGGGACATAAAATCTTTATATTTACAGTTCAATCACTGTTTGTAGCCATCAACAAGGTCCTGACATTGTCCTGACAAGGCTGATATTTGCCCCCTCTTTTTATCAGAGTGGGTAGAGCACATTTAGGTTAGCTGGCTTACTGAGAGGAACCCAGCTTTTAAAGGTGATTCATTCATTTTCCAAAATGTTGCATTTTGGAATCTATTCCAGAAGGTTAGTATTACCTTGTATGCTCATTTCTGAAACTGTTTTGATGATGGTGTGGGATCATTTTCCTACAACCAACTGTAGCCAAGTTTCCACCATCTGACCAAAAACTGTCCCCTTCAGATAAGATTATTTTGATTTGGATGTCCAAGAACAACAAACATCCAATTAACAGACATCTATATTAAAAACATCAAACAATGAAACTAGGAGATAGAAGGTTCTAGATTAGAACATCACTGTCATTATTCACAGTGGACAGAGTTTAACATCAGCAAAGGTTTAGAGTAGAGGTCTCCAAGTCCAGTAATTGAGAGCCACTGTCCTGCAACATTTAGATGCACCCCTGGTCCAATACACTTGATTCAAATAAATGGTTGATTATCTAGTCTCTACAGAACATGATGACTTTCTGAGGGAGTAATCCAGCCTGTTAATCTCACTTGTGTTGAACCAAGACTGCATTTCAAAGTTGTTTTACTCTTGGCTCATAAGTGCTATGCTTGAAGACTCTTGGCTTCAAGCATAGCAGCCTCTAAGCTGAATTCTCATCAGCTTAGAGGGTGCTGATGAAGAAATCGCCAATGTCAACAACAGACTCAAAAGTTGCAATTACCCATAAGGACAAGACAAATAATTTCTGGAAAGATTTTCTATGATCAAATGAGACAAAGATTCACCTCCTTAGTCACAATAACAATACAAATATTTTGGGGACTCAAGCTAAATCTCAGTGCACTGGTAACATGATGGACCTGGCTAACATTTACTTCTGGGAGGCTCTGACCCCATAATGCCCTATTGAACCCTCTTGAAATTTTAAAGACTTTATGGGAGGAAACAAACCAGTTCTGTCGTTCATTGAAGTTGCATTTTGTCAGTCTTCCAAAGAACAGGAATACAGCAATTAAATCATTAAAATTCCTTAAATACAATAACAGTAACACCAATAATAACTAATGTTAATGTCAGATCAGAACTGTCTTAAAAGAACACCAAAAACTATTTCTATGAAAATGTTTAGGTAATCAAAAAACATATAGATTAAAAACATTCAAATATAGAGGCTAAAGAACATAGCTAAACAAGATGACTGTAAAGTGTACCGGACCTGTCAACAGAAGATTTTCTTCCTTATTGACCAAAGCTCTACTTTTCTCTTGAGGTTTTTTTTTTCATAGTATTTGCTGCTATTTAATGCTAAAGCGTTTGACGAGGAAACAGATGTGCTTGGATTTGCATAACAAACTGGATGAAATTAGTCCACATTGGCGTTTTGCCTAGATTTGTGAACCTAGATTCAAGCTGCTGCTGTAGAATTTGACAAATAACCTTTTGGATGACCTTCCTGAAAACAAACTGGCCACTAAGCTAGGCATCACCAACTCAAGCTGTAGCTGCTCTCTGAATGACTTCTGGCAATGACAAAACACCAGATATATATTTTTGTTACTTATATCAAAATACATTGATGAAATGTTGGTAAATCTCTTTAAAAAGATTGCTCATATGGAAATTAACTTTTAATGTAGTTTTAAGGCATAATTATAAAACCTAAAAATATAACTCATTCAAACTAACTCTTTGAAGTAAATTAAGCTTGTAACCAAATCTGCATCTGTATTTTTTGCTTAGTTTACCAAAACATTTATCCATTGAATTACCATCATTACTATTCATGCTGTCTCATTCTCTCCACCTCCTTTTGCCAAGCAAACAGATCACAGATGTTACTATCATGATCTCTAACCCACAGGGGAGAAGTCAGCTCTGTGGGTGAGCTCTCATGGCAAAGGGCTTCTCACTGCCTGATCTCTGCTCTTTGAACCACCTGGTCCTCTGGCTTTAAGTATTTTATAATAGCCACAACAACAAAGCATGGAACATATTTGTGTACACTTTATTTGACACGGGGTTGCAACCTAACAGCTTTCACTGTCCACTTTCCTGAGCACGGTGTGAGAAGGAAAGTCTTGAACAAAGGCACAAAGAGAGTTGATGAAGACTTTTATCACCTCGAAACAAAAGGAGGTGAAAGGCAAAACTCATGTGTCATGATGAGGAGAATCACAGCACCATCAGCAAGACTATGTAGTAGAAACTATAAAAAATTCAGTGGAAGTGAAAAAAGTACAGAAAATTTTAATATATTCTAGAAGAAATGAAAATGAAAAAAAGGAACATACTCAATCACTGTACATAGTTAAAATTATGACCTGCACAAATATACTGGAAAACAGTCTTCCCTGTCACTGTGGTAAACAGTCTCTGACATGGCTATGTCTTACTGAGCCTGTCTGCCACTAAATCCACAGACCCCACTATCACTCTCAGATATCAGCAACCGCCCCTGACAATGGACCGGTGTAATGAAACAATAGATTTTACTTACTGCCAGGCCAAACTAAGCACCCTTCTTTTTCCAAGCCCCTACAGAGTCATCCATCCAGTCCTGAAGGAAACAAGCAGCCAGGCATGTGTGTATGTATGAATGGACGAGGTGCAAATACAAACACTACCACCCCGGCCAGGAGGGTCTGCTAACCGTCCAGATAAAAGTGGGTGGGTCTTCCAGCTTGTCTAGTCAGCTTGTGCCGAGTTTTGCATCATAACTGATATGGAAATTCAGTTGTGTATCTGTGTGCACCAAAACGAGAGTGTGTGAGAGAAAGAGACCTCCCACTCCTCCCTGGGGAGCTGGTGTATAACATGTGCTCCCATAGAACCGGCGTGTGCCGCTCAAGTGATTAACTCCCAGCTTTCACAAAGGATCTTTTACACCCTCAGTACAACCCCCTCCACACCTTCTCTCTGCATAGTGCCCCGTTAGTGCATCGACTAACTGTGTAATAACCATTCATTCCTCCCTCTCCCTCATCCTGTTAGTCCCTCCCTCCACCCATCCATCCCACTTGCTGCCCTGCACCCACCATGAACAAACAGTTCATCTGAAGGAGGAAAAATAGGCGCTTGCCCTCTATCTTTTCGCTCTTTGTCTGCTGAAGTGTGCTGTCTTTGTGTAAGCCGTTGTGCGGTATTTGATGCATTCTCTCCCCTAACAGCAGGACCGTATTTGAATGTTAAATAAATTACTACTACTGAAAATTACTACTGTTCCAGACTTATTAACGCAAGCCTTTAGAACTCATGGTTTTTTAGACACTTTTTTGTGTCTCCACAAGTTCAACACAGACTAAACTCTTGGTAAAATATAGAATGAACAGCAACAATATGAAAAAAAGTAAACCACTCTCCATTTTTGTAACTCCGATAAGTTACCAAAAATACATTTGTATTTAAAAGATTTGTGGCGAATTGACTAAAATCAACTTTTTAAACTTTGCGTCATTTTATAGTTATTCCCTTTCCAAAAACATACCCTTAGCTTTGATTATTTCATACATGTTTGAGAAATCCTAATAACTCCCATAGCAACCATTTGGGGATGTCTAAATGCTTGGTCTCACTGAGCACCACATTTTCCACACTTCCTCTCCTTCTTACAGAGCACCTCTTCCCTGCAACTCTTTCTCATAATCCCTTCAGACTAACTCCAGCAACAATTAGCTAGTGGGACTATGCATCCGCTTCATCATATGAAGTACTTCTCAGTGCAACTCAGGTAAGAACGTTTTTAAATGCTTAATGGCGAAACACTCTTGTGAGGATGTGCTGAAGGACTGACGGAAGGAGCAGGAGCTTCTTAAAGAGACAGATACCCAGTTTCAAAGCATGAAATTGCAACGTCAATGTTTTAAAGTCATTTTATATATATATATATATATATATATAATATATCATTTTTCTAACAACTGAAGGCAACACACTTGATTGTGCTATAAAATGGCACTAAGTGGCTGGAAATACATAATATTGCCCCTTTAAACTATACACTAAAACGCTCTTTTAAGTTGAGCATAGTGAATTGCACTAAAGTTTCTGTGATGTTACATCAGACCATCTGAAGCCTTTATTCGTAAAATGTTTGCAGAATCTTTCGACCCCCTTTTTGAGTACTCTCCAGTATCTCTGCTTCAGTCTTTCTCAGCTGTAATCTTCCCTCACCCTTTCAGCTGGCTGCACTTGTTTTGCGATCAGTCCAATTGAAGCCTGTTAGTCTGAACAGTAACACTTCCACTCACTTGCTTTTCGCAGGTAGTTGTTTTCACATCTATTTGATGCAAATATATACTTGATTTTGTATTTTCTAGGATTTCAGTTTTTTACGTGGTAATAGGTTTGAGGTACCATATTTCAAGGGGTATTGTTTGATTCAGGAACTCTAGTGAAGTGGGGATGCGTGTATTTGTGTATGTGTGGGTGCTTGCATATATCTAATCTCATATCTGACTGGCTTCAGGTCTGTCTTTGTCTGGACAAAAGAGATTTGTGTTCACTGAATATCTATGTGTTTGTGAATAGAGGAGGGACTGTGTGCATAAAAGTGTGTGTGTTGGGGGCAGCGTGGGTGGGGGTGTCGACCTCTCTTTTCGAGCCGCAGCTGATCTGCCTGACACAAAATACTGAATCCCCCCTCAAACACCTCCATAAGAATAGCTGACAATAGACCCTCTGCTAGCCAATGAAAGACACACACTGTCAAGCAGCATGGCCAATCGATTAACACAGACAGTAATAGGCAGTAGTGTGTCAGAAAGTTTGTGGATTTATACCTGTCTAACAATGACCATGAAAACCTGTTGTCACTGTATCTCTGTACACCACCGCTATGCCAGATGGCATTGCTTTAATTCACACTGTCTGTATGGTAATTGCTAACAGATGCATGTATAATCTATCTAGTTCAATGTCTGTTTTTTTAGGTCAATCTCAGTTTATTGTTTTTTGTGTATGTCTGCGGTCTCAAGCATGTCTTGAACTTCATGCAACAGTTGTTTTGAATTAAAGTCCAAATTTAAAGGTTTAATCTACATAAGCTTTTGTAGTTAAACTAAAATATTTTTCGTTTTATGGAAATATCTTTACTGAACATTTCGGACTGAAAACCTCAAGCAAATTCAGACAAAATTGCCGTTTTGCATGATTCTGAAAACTGGCCCATGCTGGTTCAGTCAAGGACAAGTATTGGATCAGGTTCCCAATCAAGACAATCTTAAGTGGTTGAAGTCCCGACTAAACTCGTCTCCTGATGCCTGCAGTTGGTCTCCGGTCTGTCTATGAAATTTATGAGGCCAGGAGAACAGGTTTTTTTTTCTAGTTAATTCCAAACAAGAAAACACAGTGAAAGGTGTTATTGATTAAATTAGCATTACCCTCCCACTTTATTAAACTGCTCCACATGATAACATTATCACCTGTAGAAAGACAGGGGTTTGTTGAATAGTGTGGATAAAGGTGCTGATAAAGACATAGGGATTGTTACCGAAATGCCCATATCTTTAAACATACAGTGTTGGCCCGGCCTTTTGCTGCTATAACAGATTAAACTGTTTCACTATGTCTACAAAGTTTAAAAGAGTGTCATGGTCATTTTTGATATTTCTTTGAAAAGAGCATTTGTGACGTCAGACATTGATGTTGGATGAGAAAGTCTTGCTTGCCGTCTAATTGCTTTAATTAATCCAAAAAGCCTCCTATAGGTTGAAGTCTGGGTTCTGTGCTGACCATTTAACTTCCTCCACACAAAACCTTCTGTTGGGAAAAAAATTGGATCCATATCACATAGAAAAAAATCCCGATAAGTTTAAAAATTTCAGTTTCATTTTTTATCATTCTTGAATTTCAGATTTGCCCTTTCCGACAGCCATCTCCCTTTAGCAACCGCAGAACTGCCTTTCACTTTACATGGGTACAATTTAAAGTTGATTGATTTTCCAGTAATGTTACAGAAAAAGCCACTTTCCCTCATATAATATATGAGAAAATTCTACAAAATTGAAACTGTCACTTACTCTTCTTTCAAAATGTGTTGCTAATTTTAGCTTCCCAGGTGGAAGAATAAAACATTAAAACATAATTTATATATTTTATAAACATATTGAATGAATCAAAAATTTAATATTTAACGACCAAATATCTGAATAGCTTAATAAGTGCAACAGTGCTCTACTAATATTAGACTATGCTGTACAGTCGCATACAAAATGCTGCACATGTTCCTCCTGTTGTGATGTAACACATTAGATAACTGTAATCAATCTGTTGTTCACACTAACTAATGATTTACAGGTACTACAGAACCTCCCGCCCGAAGGCACGACAGCACAAACTCAATTAAAAACTTAAAATTAGAAGAATAGGAAGCAGCTCATGTATGACAACAGAAAGGATACAATGCTGGAGACTGAAGGGCTGCTAGGTTGAATTATTGAGAGCTAATACTCTCTTTTTCTGTCATTCTCAATAGCCTGTCAAGGTCTGACTGTCTCTCTTTCTCTTTTTTGTTTCTCTCTCTCTGTGTTTCTGTTTCTATCTCTCTCTCTTGCACTGGACTGATGCGTGGATGAGTAATATGGCCTCCAGCAGAAAATCAACTAAGAATGAAGTGTGGGTTAGGGACAGTCATCTATCTTTCACTTTCCCAGATAACATGTCTATCTGGCGACCAACTTCACACTCCCCTGCACATGTGGCTGCACACGCACACACAGACACACAATGGCATCCAATATCAGCTAATTGGGTAATCCTTTTAGAGCATTGTAAAGGAGATTGAGCATGAATGGGGCTTCAGTGGTGAAGTGCAGAATACCAGACACTCATTAGTGCCCCAGAGTGAAGGAGATGGAGTACCAGGCACAGAGTGAGGAGCACGGGCAGAAAGAGTAAGAGACAGAGATGGAGAGTCAGGGAGGGTGAGAGACATTTGTATTCTGTGTGGCTAAACTTGTATTATATATTGATAACTGCTGCCCAGCATACAGTCAATGTTTCCTCTGTTCAGGGTGCGCAGAAAGACTCAATCCTAAGCCAGGGAGTAAACATTTATAACTCATTATTTTGATCTCAGCATGTTCTGCTGCAGGCGTATAACTGAATCTTTGATAAGGGGCCAGCTTTCAGTGAAGGACCCTCCTGTTGAAATTAGATTGCATTCAAACACCGTTATGTGCATCCAGATGAGACATTAGGTCGTCTAAACGATCGACCTCCTTGGGTGTTAATAGATAAGGAGGTTCTGTGAATCACCGGCCAGATTTGTGTGGCTGACGAAGTAGACCTTCTAAAGTGCATATATTTGCATAACCTTGTCAGATAGGATAAAGCAGAAAATGCATTTTAATGGAGCCTAAATGAGAGCATTTAGCAGTACAAGAATGGAAAGGAATGCAGAGAAGTACAGGAAGTCCTGAAGTAAAAAAAAATCTGAAAGGTTTTAAAGTTTTGAAGTAATGCATCTGCTGCTACAAAATATATTATTACATCAGGCCTCCTGAGGGTAATTTACAGTTATACAATGCACTAGATGTCCTAAATGGTTATGAATAGATGTATTTCACTGGTTTGCTTCAGCGGTTCAAGGTCAGCCCTGCTGTCATAAAATATTTACTTATTGAGCATTTCTTCCATCAGAGAAAAGTTGTTGCAGGAGCACTGTACCAAGAAGCCTTATTTTTAGACATTCTGGAGTATTCTTCATGCATTAACCATGAATATATACTGTTTTCCATTACTTCTGTGAAATAAAAAGGGCCCTGGCCACACTGAAGGCCACATTTCATAGCTTTATGCAATCTCTGAGCCTGTGTGTGATGGAGGCTACTGAATAATTGTCAGTAGCCTCCATCACATTTCCTCACTAAAAATAATTTTTGAGGGTTTGGAATATTAATAATAAAATTTGTATATTAAGTGATATTGGTTTTGTCAATTTCTATTGTTATTTTCAGCTGTATGGTAGTCATATGTAAGGGTTTGTATGAATAAAAGTTCAAAATGTTGTGGCTGTAAAAAAATTCACAAATTTAAGTTGGCATCCAGCTTAAGCTAGTTTAGCAACAGCGATAATTGCTAGCAAGCCTAACTTCTCAATCTTGCCCAAGTTGATTTTAATGAACAACTAATCTGAGTTGTTGTCAAATGGATTTCAAGCCATAATAGATTTAATAACTTCATTAAATTTTAAGAAATATTTGATGCCTTTGCTAGTTTAGCTGCAATAATCATGCTGCAGAAGAGAGAGGTGAGCTTCTTAACCAGTGTTTGTTAGTGAATGGCCGATTACAATTCTCACGGTTTGTTTATTTTGTACATTAGGACAAACTGGATGAGCAAAATTAACTGCCTGTGCATGCGTGGAAAAATGTTGCATCCATGCATTCAGTGCGAAACCCCACAGGTCTAAACGCTAACTATTAAACTAATAATGTTAACAAAAATAATGAATGACTTCAATCCAACCAAATTAAATACTTTCAAATTTACACAAACTATATTTTGTTTAAACTCAAAGTTTTTCTTATCAGGCTTGCGCTGCAGCCAGTTATGCTTATAATAATTAAATAAGTTTTAATTTACAATCACAATCACAAGTAAATTAAGTTTTTTTTGTAATCTAAACTTTTATATGTTGGCATTTATCTGACAATCGCAAAACCCTCTCTCTGCTTATTGAAATTTACTTCATTAAATACTGTTGTATCCCAGAATGGTGATATTCATAATGTGGTGAAAAAGAAGAAATAATGATTTTTCTGGCACTGGGACCCTCTGACCTGCAAGCTGCTGACTCTGATAAGGTTGTCATTCTTTAGCACAGCCTTACTCCCGTCCTCCTAAGCTGTTTGGTTATGGGCGCATGTGTGTGTGTGTGTGTGTGTGTGTGTGTGTGTGTGTGTGTGTGTGTGTGTGTGTGTGTGTGTGTGTGTGTGTG
>CAEGAF010188549.1:0-14029 GCA_903067075.1 Micropoecilia bifurca | reverse complement strand
ATATATATATATATGTGTGTGTGTGTGTGTGTGTGTGTGAAAAGGTTGGAATTGGACCATTCAGGCTGCGGCAAAAAAAGCCAAATATGGGTCAAATTTGCCTCTTAAGTGAACATAGCCTTCGATGTTCATCTGAGTGGAAGCAATGCAATCAGTAATTGTTGTTGGTATTAAATAGTAAGTGATTTAGGATTGAGTGAACATTTTACATCTCGCGAGATGCCGTCATTTGTGTGAATGTTGAAGCTCGCTGAATTTCGACATTCGCACAAATGTTGCTAAACTGATGCGTTTGGCTGATGCTTCGTCAGACAGTCGACAAACACACCTCAACATAGTCTCTGAAGAGGTAGCGTTTGTATTTGTCCTTTAGCTCCTCTCCTGGCAGCAACGGGAGGACAAAGTCTTCTGGCATCCGCAGGGAACAGTCCTGAGCCATACATGAGATTCCTGAAAGCACAAACGTGTTTGGTGAAATGTCGACGCTTTCAGTGACAAAACATGGAGCAGCGCTTTCCACAGACCCTCAGTCTTTTTGAAGCTTTTAGGGAAAGAAAAAAAAAAAAAAACACACAGGACAGGCAATTTTTTCCGGTTAATAACAGGAAAACTGAAGGCTTAAACAACAACATATTGATAATAGCAGTCTGGCTGTTTTTTCCTCAGGTAACTCAGATACTTATCAGGTCAGAATAAGCATACATGGCTAAATTAAAATCCACAAGGGACAGCCTTTGCAAATCCTCTCCTACAAAAAGAAGTTATGGTATTTTTAAACTAAACAGGCATTGAAGCAAGACCCAATGCAGTGTATTTTATTAGTATTTTTAAAGACTATGTGGCCAATACATAATGCTCTATAATTGTGAAGTAATAGAGAAATTCAAACCGAGCTAAACAGCATCGTGTGATACACATTTCTAATCAGCTCATTTTACTCCATTGCTCTTGGTAAAATAGAGTCAGTTGGCTTCAGAAAAAAAAACTATGTAAACTTTTCTATAGCTACAAGCACAGATTTACAAAAACTTAGTGTTTCACGTCACCCTTAAAGGGTTCAAACCAAGGAGCAATCCCAAACCTGCAGCCTGAGCATATCATGGGTTAAAATGGCCCAGTCAAAGTACAAATCAAATTCAATTCAATTCAAAAATACTTTATTGTTACCAAAGGGAAATTAAATGTTGTTGTAACTCATTCATTTACATTTTTCAGTTATTATAGATGGTGATGGCTGTTGGCAGTAGAGATCTCTTGTGGCAGTCTGTATAACAGCGAATCTGAAGAGGCCTCTGACTGAAGACATTGCGTTTTCCCAATATTGTGAAGGGATGGTGAATTGAGAGGTATTCCAAAATGTAAAAAAAAAAATTGATGCTCACAAATGGCCTCAATCCAACCAGACTGAGCTTGAGATCAATTTGAAAAAATAAAAAACTAATGACAGAAGCGTTTGTTAAAAGTATAAAGCTGCTGTATGCCCAGGAAAAGGTGGTTCTATAAACTATTATAGAACTAATTAAAAATGCAGAACAAACTTGTCAGATATTTATGTGCAAAAGAAAAATCTAAGAAATATGAAAAGGTTGCAATGCGCTTACTGCCAATGTAAAACAGACAGAGTCAGGTCCAAGATAAAAACAAGAGGCCAGCAAAGTGAATTGCTACTATAGAGAGCAGTGATTGGACACAATGCCATGTAAAAACAACACCAAGTAAAACTGATTAATAACCTCGAAGGTCCCTGCTGTTGTGTTTGGTTTGAAAACAAACTGGTTTCTGTTACTGTTACACTGGACTGGGGTAGGAGGCCATTTTAAATCTATCCTTGTTGCAGCCAACAGTCATCTGACCTCTACAGGCAGAATTTATCAGAGAGGTCATTAAAAAGAAGCGCAGGGACATTTTTCATACAAACAGGATCATAAACAAAACCAGTGGAGTCACAACTCCAGGAAAGTGACTCTGGTAAACTGTATTACTTTTTTTTCTCCCCATTATACACACAAACACAAAGCAACTTTAAACCAATCCATACACACTCCTACACACTAATTTGCTTTGTTGCTGACACAAGCACACTCTCACACACTTGCTGATTTTCAAGAGCCTGCTGCGACCGCATGCTTTAGTTGTAAACCTCAATCCAGATGGGCCTCATCAAATCTCCTCTAAAGGCTCAAAATCTTTAAGATATTTTGACTCCATATTTATGAAGAAACTTGTAGAGAAATATCTAGGACCTGCAAAACCTTCAGCCAGTAAAACATAAAAAAAAAACTTGTGCTGGATAGATATTAAAACTAAAACTGTGCTTGCTCTAAATAACCTAACCTCTGGCCCGGGAACACAACCAGAATGACTCGGCCACTGTAACACCAGATGGGATGACTGCAGACACACACACACACACACACGCTTAGAGCACAGCACTCACCCACTCCCATGCCGTCTTTGACTAGCACAGTGCAGTGCTGCTCCCAGCATGCTTTGCAGAAGGAGTGCTGACAGGGCAGAGCCAGCAGGGTGTCTCTCCGTACAACCTGTAGACACACACCGCACTGGAGGGACTGGGCGGCCTGAAACACACACGGGAAGATAAGTAAGCACAGCAGTCGCAGTAGCGCTCGCCTAATACATTTGATTTTTTTTTTTTAGTAATTATTTCATGAATGGCAAATTAATCCGCTCTGCTTAGCCTTCCTGTTACCTGTTGAAAGTATTGCTCTCTCTCGCCCTCTCACAGTTACAATGGATATCTAACATTTATGGACATATCATATCAATGAAGATACTTTGTGTGATACAACACTGTGGCAACCTGAACAAACCCATTTTAAATGGGAATTTTTTTAATAGTATTTGTGTTTGTGGCATTATAAATGCTGTGCCATGCAATCACAGCCATACAGTTAACCACATTTTTAGTGTTATCACAATAGTATCAAAAATATTGCAATAAAATGCTACCAAACCCTACGGTCAATCACTGGACAGGAGAAACAAGTTGTACTCACAGAGGCTAATCTGCATGTGCTGCTGGTCTGGACCAGAGCATCTGACAAAAGCTGAGAAGAGCTGGACTTAAATCTGTCAGAAAGATGGGCAGAAAAAAAGGTTTAAAGGGAAATTCAAAAAGGAAAAAATAAATAAAACAGAACAGAGCTCTCTGTTCACAAGTTAGTTTATGTAACAGCTCAATGTCAAATAACA
Source organism: Micropoecilia bifurca (assembly GCA_903067075.1). Lineage (NCBI taxonomy): Eukaryota > Metazoa > Chordata > Actinopteri > Cyprinodontiformes > Poeciliidae > Micropoecilia > Micropoecilia bifurca. The sequence goes on along the minus strand of CAEGAF010188549.1, from coordinate 10,816 downwards.
AATGCCTGAAAAACAGTGTCACCACTATAGATAGATAGATAGTCAATATCTCAGTGTAGAGCTGGGATTGGGAAATATCATTTTTGTGATGGTTTTAAATGTCAAAATTATTGTGAAGGAATTTATCAGCATTATATATTAATGCAGATACAATCTTAGAAAGTCCTTAACAGCTGCACTTTGGCACTAACTGCAGTGTAACCAATAAAATCAACGTAACATAAGAGACACTATGTAAATCAAAATGATACACTAAAGAAATCAGAGGAACAGAAGATAAAAAAACTAACAAAAAGGTTTCAGAGAACCTTGTGACTGAGGAAGATGAGCCAGTTAACAACCAGTTATTATCAAAAAATAAATTAATAAATCGATTATTTGTGACACACAAGAGACAAACCTGTCCAGTATTTGTGAAACCTGCCAGTGAAAATGCACCAGGATCAGTTTTGCTACTGATGGTGAAACCTGCAAGGTGGTGGGGGGGAACAAAAAACACAAGACATAGTTAAAGTTATTTTTAATTTAAAGTCACGTGATTTTGATTCAGAAAAAAAGGATTGTGAGGATTTTCTTGCAGAAGTAGTCTATGTAAAATGACAAAAATAAAAGCTAGATATATTGATGTATTGGATCAGAAAACATATTCTACAACTTCCTGGATGACAGCAGAAGTTTATATGACTTCTACTAAACTCTAAACAAAAATGCATCATTCAATATGCTGTTTGCTGATGTTTTTGTGAACAAAGAGATCAGTTTAACGCATTTAATGTTTCAACGCATAATAAAAACATTATTTTCACTTTCTCGCCTGCTGATCAGTGATTTGAGTCAATCAACAGTCTAGATAACTGCCTGATTTTGATCAATGCTGATTAATTGACGCAAAACTACTTAGAACTGCACAATTTACAGAATTGCAAAGGTCGCTGCAATACCAGTGCGTGCAACTCTGCAATCACAGAAGACTGCTTGGATGCAACATTTAGAGGACAAATATATATCAAGGGGCCATGCAGTCACACATTGCATTGCCACAATTAAATTTGAACCCACTGGAAGGAATTTAACTCTCTCCAACGTGTTCAGTTCATAGTGATTTAGTGACTGAGATGCTATCACTAAGGGAGAGAAGCTGAAACTTTATGAGAACAGAAAAGAAAGAAGAGTGAAAAAAAGTGGGGTTTAATCTCAGCAGGTCTCATTACTGCAGTGTAAAAACAATAATATTACAGTCGCATGTCGAAATAAACTATTTATTCTTAATATTAATATAAAACAATAGTAATTCAAATCACACTTCGCTCAATGTATTCTGCACCATATATAAAAAATATTCTAACACTGCTGCAGAAACAAACTAAACACAAACTGCCAACTCCATCATCAAACCTGAACATGCAGCCATTACTCTGCAACTGAGTGAAGATTCGGTTAGTTTGATTTTACAAGCAGTGAGGCGCCGTAAAATGAATGCAAAGAAAGAGCAGAGATTAAACTATTTTCACGGACATTGTTGCGAGAGAGCAACACTTTAAATAGTAAACAGGAAGGCTGAGTGGACTGGAGTACAGCAAGGTTGATGTTTTGTCCTTGTTGAACTTTCAACCTGGCTCTGATATGGAACATTCTGGATTTGGAAACATTGCCAGCCATTACAAAGTTTCTGATTTAAGATAGACAGGTTGTTTCTTTTTTATTTTTTTTTTAAAGGAAGTAAATAGAAAACCTGTTATTTCAGAAACCTAGCAACCAGCTAACAAGATTGTTTCAAATGTCAATTTAAAATGTCTGCTCTCTAACACCATCACCTCAACTACGACAACCAATAACCGCTCACAGAGGAAATGCTGGAAAACATTTTATGTTGTAGAACTAGTTTATGTTCTCTCTCTGGAGTGGAAAGCGAGATTTTCCCAACAATATAGTCCGGTGATGGGGTAAGCGTACCTTCAGAGCAGCAGCCACCGTGTTCACTTCCTCTGTCAGCACTCGCTGGCTCTCCTTGTACGTCAGACAGGTAAACAGGTACTCCTCTGGGTCGGAGGAATCCGCCCCCTGCTGCTCAACGTCACTTGCCACCCCATCGTAATAGTCTGCGATATCGCCCGGATCCTCTTCCTCTCCTCCGTCGTCATCGTCCTCCTGGTCTTCCTCAGAGTTCACCCCAAAGTCTTCCTCATTGCTGTCCGACGCCTGGCTGTTCATGTCCACAGACATTCAGTCGATTGTGCCAATCACCCGGACAGGTAGACGAGCCGCCTACCTGTCGGATTTCAGAGGGCCAGCTCTAGCCGAAATGGCTTGACTGAAGCTCCGCCCCCCCCCTCCTCTTTTCCACTTCGAGTCAGCGTGTAGAGAGAGAGAGAAACCCTCCCCTCCTGTCTGACTGAGGCGTAACGGCGCGCACTCAGCAGCAGCGGAAGAAGCAGAAGAAGTCGCACTCTCCGTCACTCATTTGGAAAACGGGGTTCCAGGCACAATCTGGAGGAAGAGGAACAGAACAGTTAGAGACAAAGGGAGAGTAAGAACAGTAACAATAATGGGAAAGTGACCCGTCAATGAGTTCCATAAAGTTTAATTCCGCTTTCAAACATCCTGTTACTAATTTGGAGGTTATATAAGACACAGATGGGATACAAACACATTTCAGGAGTACTACTGTGATATTCTTTCAAGTTAAAAATTGCTGTGAACTGGTGTCACCGAGCTTCTGTACTGCCAAAATGCAACATTTTCATAAAAATGTACAATTTTTTTTATGTTTTTGAAATAGCAAACTGATTTTATATACATGAAAAAAGTACATTTGTAAAAAAATATATATAGTTTAAAGAATATTCTGTGTGGTTGGACAGTGCTTTCGGTCAGACTTGGATGTTTTAGATCAAACTAATTGTTGTACAAGTCTTTGACAAGGACACTCAAAATCCTTCAGCTGTTTAATGCCTTGTCAGAAAGCTGAATTCATGGATCCGTCAAGTATAGCAAGTTATCGTGGTCCCGAAGCTCCGAAGCAGCTCCAGACGGTAACGTTACAATCACATTAAACCCTGAAATCTTCTTTTCAGAAATGCTTCATTACTTCAGACGCACACCTTAAAAAAATCTTCCACCTTTAGAGAGACCATAAAATAGCTTTGCAACTCTTTCCAGACTGATAGAGGAGTTCTTGGTGTGTGTTTTCTTGAAGTTTCAGCCTACCTTTTGCAGTCATGTGCTACTAAAGTGATCTATGGTTCTTCTTGCAGTGTGTAATTGGGCCAAACCTTTTAATTGCTATTAAAATTAAACAAAGAAGTGGTCGATCACAGTTACATCATGATATAGCAAGAGGCCAATTAAAGGCACATTATCAGTTACAGCAAATGCTTGATGGCAGCTGTAACCAACAGTGGTGACACAAATGATTGGCTTTAGAAGTTACTCTTCTATACAGGATTCAGAGTTTCAGATTCCTTTTTCCACTGATACATTTCATTGAATTTCATATTTACTCAGATATATCCAGAGTAAATTTCCATCACTGAAATTTGACATAGATCTGAAATATTTAACTCTGACAAAAACACAGAAACGGATCAGGCAGCAAATATTTTTGCGCATTGCTTTTCCACAGCAATGCGCATAAATTTATTAACGGTTTCCTTAGCTAGCCAAAAATATGACCACATGATTTAAAGTCGAAACCTAAATCCATTGAGGGAAAAAAAGGCTCCAAACTACAAGTGACTAAAGTATTTTAAAAACTAAGCAACACTTGTGAGTGTTAGACACAGTCCATAATTGTGTTTGGCTATTGCACAAATATGAACACTATACTCTGTAGACCAAAGACATGCTGCGGCGGATAAAATAAGTGAAGATATCGCAGAGAAAATACTTTTGCTATTCATGACAACTGATCCCCCTAAGTTAGTGGCAGAAGACAAGGTTAGAACTGAACTGCATAGAAACAAACAAGTCAAATCAGATTGTGCTAAAATCCAAAGTGTTTTTAGATCAACCTTTTCCTCCTCTAAACAGCTTATCTCTCAGTTATTATACCCATAAAACGAGCTAGAATAGGTCTAAATTATAACTAGTGCTTTGTAAATTTGAGTTATTAGTTTTTGTGGATTCCAGATGACTAGTTGGTTTTAATTCAAAGAACATTAGTTGCTTCCAACAAGAAAGGTTTGACTCTGTTGATGCACTAATTAGGCTTTAAACAGCCCAGACTAGATCATACTAAACTAAAATGAGGAGATCTTTAAATAGTCTACTCAGTAGTGTATTTTTTCAGCACAAACTTTACACCAACAATAACTCGAAGAATAATAAAATATTGATTTTCACTGCAGGATTTCACAAAAAAATATTTTTTTAAAAGCACACAAAGGTCAAAAACTGACATTTTTGTTCTATGTGTATTTTGGTAGGTGACATGACAAGAGGGACAAGAAAAAATTATCTGGAAAACAACAAATGCTAAGCAATTTTTTTTACATTTTGACATGACTTCTCTGACTTGCTTCAACAAAAGCTTCATGCGTTTTATTATCAAAGTTTCCACCTCAAGTACAGTAAATTTGTTACAGAAATACAAGTATCGCCCCTTAAAGAAGAATGTCTCTAAGCAAAACAGAAAAACAAACAAGAAATGCAAATGCACATACTTAAAAATGAGCAGTTGCTTTGTAACATCACCAGAGGCATGTGGACTTGCGTTGATATATTTGTGAAATATTGTATAATTAATGTTTTACATCAGAAATATCGAACTAAATAGAAAACTCGACCAATAGATTTTTTTTATCTACCATAAAGTACCTTATACGAGTTTAGAGAAAAGCATGACTACCACCTTTAATACTGAATTCTTTATAAAAGCATACCCATTAAAAACTATGCTAATTATAAGGCACCGGGCCCAGGTGGCCTGGTTGAATTCGACGCACGATTATTTATCACAGTTTAAAAAAAAATATTAAAGAGGTTAACTGGTAACGGACTTTAGATGTGACTTTGCAAATATTAATCTGGAAAGAAAACACGGGGGAAGCCAGCCAGCCAGCCAGCGGGTCCCGGTGCCAGCCTAGCTTTAGACCAGCGTTCACATTCCGTCCGATCCGAGTTAAAAATAGTCGCCAAAGTGGGTGACACACATCCCGCTAGGCTAATGTAACACAGCGACTGTACAGGTTAGATAACAGGTTTAACTGAACTCTGCTGCTGTGTTCGGAACGGAAACTGAAAGAGTGAAAACCGGTTAATAAAGTGTGGGCGCTGGCATTTTAATCCCACCAGAGAGCCAGATGAACGGCTGAAGTTAAATCCCCAGAGTGGCTGCCTCTGTCGTTAGCAGGGTTAGCTTCCAGGCTAGCGTGCTGTAGTTGTGTTCAGCAGTTTAAGTAGCGATATGCGTAAACCCCCAAAATACGACGAGTTACACCAATGAGCGCTACGAGAGGGAGCTTGCAAAAGTTTTATACGACAAGTTATACTTACTCAGATAAGAATAATTTTAAAAAGCACATCAAGAAGTAGCTAACCTTCCTTATCATTCCCCTCAGCCTCCGCCTCTCACCTACTCTACTCCGGGGACTGAGATGTAAACAAGGCCCGGTGCAGCTCCAGAGTAAACGCGTCCATTTAAACAACTGCTGCGTTCATTTCTAGAGCAAGAAACCAGGCGGCAGTTACCTGTCAGAGAAGAGCTGGCGCGACCTGCTGTAACAGCGGACAACGGCATCTGTGTGGGGGAACCAAAAGAGCGATTTTCACTCTTTTGCTTGGCGGAAGGTGGAGAGGCGCTTATCGGCGACGTAACGTCCGCTTTTCTCTGCGCTGTCGGATCTCCTCTGTGGTCGCATTAAAGCGCCTTATCAGCACTAAAATGCTCGATTAAATGAACGAGTTGTTGTTGTTTTTTTGTTATTATTATTATTATCATCCCAAAATAACTCAATAATACATTCCAGTCAAAACATTAATTCCTCTATGTTTTGAGAAATTAAAACATACTGATTTAACTTTTTTAAAAAAAATCAGTAGTATTTAGTAAAGTAACTATCTGAATTGTAATAAAAGCAACATAACGTTATCAAATCGATAAACCACAACAACAACAAAAAGTCACATAGAATTTGCGTAAGAAAAGTGAAAAGTGTTATTCCCTGCTTGGAGAAGAAAAATCATTACAGTATTAGAACTATTTTGGTATTACCTGTAAATGTCGCTTACGTCGTGTGTGAGACTATCGCTTTCTCACTGCTGACCTTAACATTTGATTGGTTGACCTGCACGGCAACCCAAGTCAAGACCAATTGGTCTCTTCTGCTAATTAGCAGTTAGCTCCTCCCACTGTCCTCTTTAGAGTCTGTAATAAAACAGTAAATGACTTGTTAAAAAAATCAGTAATTAACAGATTCAAAAATACTTAGTAAAGAAATTTACATTTAAATCTGCCTTAGCAAAAATAAGCCCCTTGTTTACTTCCCAATACTTAGAATTATTTATTGGCAATTTCAGGCGCTGGACTAAAAATGGAGTGTGCAGAAAAGAGAAGCCATGTCAATTTAACACAGTAATAACAGCCACTCTAGTCCAAGAGTTCTTTCTCCAGCTTTTAGTGGATGCGCTGCTGCTCTCGGTTTCACATCCCACACTTGTGTCAGCAACAAAAACAAGTGTAACATCATAAAACTTCAGAGCACATGAGATGCTCTTCTTGAGAGAACATGGACAGTATCCTCAGTGTCCAATGTCCTGATGTCATACCATAAAGAACATTCATGGCCACTAATGGCCCATAAATCAGTCATCTGACAGACCCAGAACATGCCCACTGCGTTTTCCACATGTTCCATAGGTTAAAGTGAAACTGTGAAACATTAATGCATCTCTTCTGCTAGATGAGATAATGCACTTGTGGCGATAAAGGTATCGGAGCAAGGTCTCCATTTTTTATGCATTATCCTCTAATGTGCTTCTGTGTTGCAAATGAGAACGAGGGGGCTGAGGAGCTGGAGTAAATGAAGAGATAATAGGTCTGGAACTGCTGAGGAGGTAGGTTTAATGTGCTTAATGCTGTTTATATTTTACATTCGACAAGAGTGGTACGTTTCCTTTGTGTTCGGGTTTTAAAGGAAACTTCAATAAAAGAAAGGTGTGCAGTGGTTTTTATGTCTCTTGAGCTTTTGCTTACATTAATCAGAGTTCAGTTTTATTGTTCAAGCAGTAGAAAACAAATCTTCTGGTCCTGAATTTTTCAAGATACCGACTGTGTTTACAGTTGTTCTTCTGCTGTCCTATTCTCAAGCCTGGTAGAGAGTCTAACTTATTTTCTTCCCCTGTATTTTTTTGCTTCATCTCAGGGAAGGCAGTCATCATCCCTGACTGCCTTCCCTGTCCCAGTGGTTGTAAGACGATGACGCCCCCATCATGTTTTACTGTAATTATGTGTCATATCTAGTGTTAGTTTTGCACGTAGGCCAAAAAGATCTTCAATTCTGATTGCAGCTAGTTTGCACTGCATTCTATTTAGACGTACTAGATCAAATGTGTCTGCAAACAAATGTACACCACACTTTTCAGTTTTTGAATAGTAAACAACAGAGAACAAGAAGTTTTCTGTTGTTTACTATTTTTCTGTTTTCTGTTGTTTACTACAACACTGTAGTTTCCCAACTAAACTGTAGTTTCCCAACTACAGTGTAGTTTCCCAACTGTAGTTTCCACACTGTAGTTTCCCAACTACAGTGTTGTAGTTGTAACTTGACAAAATGGGTAAAAAAAGAAAAATTGAAGCCAGACATTGAAGTTTCAAATCTAAGTTTTAAGTGTAGACTTAAAGTTCTTCATATTCACATTCACCAGTTGAGTAATTTATTTATTTTAATAAATGAATCAGCTGCAAAATTCACCAAAAAGTACTTGAACCGTCAGTTCACTGTACACAAATACCTCCCAATCAGCCTCCCCTGAAAAAGAAACTTTGAAGAAACACACAGATAAAACCACAACATATGGACATCAAGAAAAGTGTGAGAATCAAGAAACAGTAACAGACTTCAGGACGCTATTTGCAGATTACTATTTGTAATCCTACTTCAGTTTATCTTAAGATCATAAAAAATACTCAATTAGCATCTATCTAGGAAAATTTTAATGTAATTGCAAGTAGGCAACTATTATATCAATGCATTAAGAATAAAATAATAGAATAAATGAGGACTTTGTGTCGAGTGAAAAGATGCAGTAAGTGTTCCAACATCTACGATGCCTAATCTAATCAATATTCTTGTACTGTTTGCACAAGAGGGTTTTGCTTTAAGTCAAATGATCTCAGATCTGCCCTTTGCTTAGAGGTTTAAAACTTGATAACTCTGTTTGTCTTGTAAATGCTTGGGGGAAAAAAAGAGAAACTTCATCAATTCTTTTGGTTATTTTTGCTTTTTACTCATAACATTTCTTACAAAAATACTTTCCATAGAAAAACACATTACTAGTTTCATTACAGCTACCGTCACCTCATGTACAAAAATATTGCAGAAATTAGTTGAGAAAAAGTGACAAAAGATACAAAGACAAACGTGGAAAGTGGTACAAAGGAATCTGTATGAAAATAAAAAATCATTGAAAGAATGGAGCACATAAGCAAGAGGACATTTTCAAAGGAGAAGGACGTCCTGAACTTTAGGACTCGGCCTGCTCTTTGATCATCAAGTGCTTTTCCACCTTAACAAACCAAAACCGCTTCACATCAATGCTAAATGTCACTGTGATGGATGGACAAATCTGTACAATCGGAAGTTAAATAAACACAGCAGGACTTTTGGTCCTCCCTGAATTTCCATCGTCTTGTTTTTGTTGCAGATTCATTTATATAGATCGTGGAAAAAAAAACAAAAAACTGGTGGATCAGCAGACAGCCAGCAATACAATTCAACCAACCACTGTAATTATCTTCAATACATTATCATCGGCTGGAAATTCTACAATTATTGGGAAAATTGCGTTAAAAAGGCATGGAGTAAATTCCTTTAATACCACAGCAGTATAATCTCACACTGAAAAAATGAAAGAAGTGCTGATTAAGGGGAGGGGCATACAATCCAACATTTATTAACATCTCTAGCAATTCATTTAAAATAACATTATTCAGAATCATAAGCAAACCATGACAACCTGGGGTATAAAAATGTTGCGACACATGCGGCTTTTTCTTTTTTCTTCTCTTCAAAATGGGGAAAACAAGAAGACATTCAAGTAAGGTAGATATATGTGTTGATCAACAAGTCAGAAAATAGCCGCATGAAAGAAAAATGCTTATTGGAACTTTTCAATATCTACAGAGATCGATTAAAAAGTTTAAAACAACAACTTGGTGGAAGACACAGGTTTATCTTGATGCTGATCTCTATAAATGCTAAAAATACTTTAGTGTGAGATTATACTGCTGCAATAAAATATAATGTGCAATGTACTGCACACATCTTCACCAACGGAGGTGGTAAATGCTAAACCTACCAGCCACCTCTAACCAGCAGCAGTGTGATGATTTGCACACTTTAACCTGAAGGACACTTTTTTTTAACATTCATACTGGGTTTGTTTTCTCTACAGAAAGGTTTTTAACAAGAGCATCACCTGCTGGCTCCAAACATCAGACTATTGTAAACTGAACAAGCAAATACAAAAAAAGCATCACAGAGGAAAGAAACATTCCTCTCCTTTCTTCGCCTCCTCATTTTGTTCAGTCTTGCTAAAATTTGTGGCATCAGCTCCTGAGAAGCATTACATCCTGCTACCAAAGTAAGAAAATGATGGAAGTGTTCAGTTTAGTGCTTTGTTGATTCACTTTACCAAAAAGGAAAATCGTTGATGTTTGGTTTGTAGCTTTAAACTTTCTCAAAAGGAAATAGATGTTTCTCTTGACCCTTCTTCTCTCGCTTTGTCGTCGTCATCTTCTTCTTCTTCTGTTTGCCTGGACCTGCGTCTTCCTCTGTTTGTCTGTTTTGGGGCCAGGAGAGCGCCAGAGTCTCAGATGCCGTTTTGGGTGCGGGAGGATCAACTTCAACCCCGTCCTCGTCTGAGGAGAAACCTCCAGCTTGCTCTCCGGCAGCGAGGCTCCCCAGGCCCTGGCTCTTCTGGCTGTAGCGCCGCTTCAGCCTCTCTCTGATCAGGAGTCCCTTCACCAGCAGAGTCCAGCTGGCGATCGCTCTCTTCTCCTTTTTCTGGGCGGCAGAAAGAAAGAAAGAAAGATGTTTACACGTTCAGATTGACGTACAAACGGACAGTCGGATCAAACATTTGCGCAGAGGAATAACCGACACCCAGACTTGTCCAGGCGCGTTCCGACCTCGTGGGAAACCTGAAGTTCAAAACGTCCACTCAGTAAAAACGAGCCCCAGAAAGATCCACACCTCTTTTTCTTTCTGTTTCTGAATCTCCTGCTCTTCCACCCAGGCAGCTCGGAGGACCTCCTCATCCTCTTCACACACGATGTAACCATCAGTCCTGAAACGCAGAGAAATCAATTACTCATTTACTAAAGGTGCGTTCACACTGCAGCCTGAAGTGACCCAATTCCGATTTTTTGGTAATTCAGATTTTTTTGCCGGGCCATTCACACTGCCAGTAATTGTGACCTGTATGTGTTCTGCAGTGTAAACCGGCAAACGACCTGAAAGTGTCCCGCATGCGCAGTAGAGGGCGCAATAGCGTCAGCGTTCTCAGTGTTCTGCCAACCGCCATAGAAGAAGAAGAGCTCAGTGTTTGAGGAAGTAAACATGGAGGCTAACGGTGGAGCTTAGCTACATATTTGAAG